>CAKNYM010046782.1:64078-88219 GCA_932195095.1 Andricus curvator | reverse complement strand
GGGGGGGGGGGGTGAATGTGGCATGGGGTAAATGATTTTACTGGCTTTAGTGAGTTTTCGGGTGTTTTTTTAGGATATGTCAAAATCCTGACGTGTAGGGGTAAAACGGGTTGAGGATTCGGTTTCAGCGGGAAAACATACATTGGAATATCATAGTGGCATCCAAGGCTCAGAAAACAATTTTTTTTGTGGTCCTGTGATTATTTGTGTTATCTGAGCCCCGAAGGCGTCGCATTTGCTTTCTTGATTCAAGTGTGCCAGTAGAATCAAAATAGAGAATAATTTATCTCCACTGAAACTTCAATATTTTCAAAAAATTTGTATTAGACGATCAGTTTTATACAAACAGAATCATCAACATCGGTTTAAAATAACAGTTTTACTGGAGCCCTAGGAATTTTCAGTAAGTTGCGAGTAGTAAATGATACGGCAGAGAAGGTAGTTAAATTAATGGAGGATTATAGTAAATTGTTTATCAGAAATGAAGAACAAAAACAATTGTTCTTAAGTTATCAACGATTATCGTCGTCAATTCTCTAGTTATAAGAAAGAATCTGTTAAGGTAAAAATTATAATAACTAATTAACTTATTAAGCTTACCCAACCAAAGAAAGGTGGCTTCCCTGATACGGGGTCCGGGTCATAGAGGACGGAACCTCCGATCCTACAGGGAGAATCGCGAGGAGCGTTCGAGCTGCTGTGTTCTCGGGAACCTCCGAACCTACGGAGAGGATCGAGAGGGAAGATCTGACCCAGCAAAGGGGAACTGGAGCTTCGCCGGGGAAGGGCTAGAACCGTCAAAGGTAGGGCCTCCGAGAGGAGAGGTTCGTGAGAGAGGATCCCGGTGTAAAAAAGGGCGCGAGGGAAATTGATCCTCGATCCTACAGAGAGGATCGTGAAAGAGATATAGGGTTTTTAAATTGCATCAAGTTGTTCCCCGGTCCTACGAAAAGGATCGCGAGGAAGGATCACGACATAGGAGGGACGCGAGGCAATTTAGTCCCCGATCCTACAGGGAGGATCTTGAGAGGGGTAGATTTTTGAATTTTGTTTAATTTGTTCCCGATCCTTCAGAGAGGATCGTGAGATGGGATCCCGACGTAAGGAAGTGCGATGCGGATTAATCTCCAATCCTGCGGGGAGGATCGTGAGAGGGGGGTAGATTTTTGAATTATATACAATTTATTCTCCGATCCTACAGAGAGGATCGTGAGAAGGGGATTGATTATATGTTAGATTTTTACATTCCCCTCTGATCCTCCCGAGAGGGTCGTGAGAGGGATCCTGACATAGGGGGGACGCGGAGAGGTTTAGTCCCTGATCCTACAGGGAGGATCGTGGGAAGAAGTTTAATTTTTTAGATTTTTAAAAATCAGGCTTAATTGTTCTCCGATCCTACGGAGAGGGTCGTGAGTGGGGTTCCCGGCGTAAGTGGACACGAGATGGTTTGATCTCCGATCCTACTGAGAGGATCGCGAGAGGGGGGAAGATTTTTAAACCGCATTGAATTTATCCTCCGATCACTGAAAAGAATATACTGATTTCCAAAGTTCGTCCCGAAGATAGGGACGTGAATTTCGTGTTGAGCTGATTGGGTCTGCGTCAGTTTTTCCTGTGAGTCCAAGGTGTTCCGGAAGCGGTGCATGAGATTTTCAAACTCATCCTTCCATTTCGACGGGAAGTTGTTATCGATGTTGAAATCCGAAGGGATGGATGGTTGATCATATGGAACTGCGTTGGTCAGATAGAGAAGGTATCTAGATTCTCTTCCCGCATAAAGCCTTCCACCGGGAATGTCGATGAGGACCTGTTGATCGTAGATTCAGGGTATTTCTAGGATTAAGGGCTCCCGGAGTTCGTTGCTCACCCAGCACGGGAGTCGGATCATGCGACCCGCAAAGTCAATTTCGAGGGTCACCTTCCCCTGGGCCAACATAATCGTGTCCGGCGTGGCTAGGTCGACCTCCTGGGGTGGTAGATCATTGATGCCCTCTGTTCCTCGGTTAGGACGTCTGGGTGGAGGAAGTTTTCCGTGGCAGCTTTATCTACAAGTCGCACTATGTCGCTCCGGTTGACTGCCCCTCTGACCCGGGGTAGGCGAAGGTATTCCGTGGACGTCTGTTGCAAACTCGCTACTGAGAGCCGGGGGCGGTGGGGGATGGCTGTTCCACCGCCCGCCTCCAATTTTCCGAGCCTGAGGCCTTCTGTGCATTGCGTTCTGCGAGCTTTTTCTGATAGATTTCGCAGTCTCTGTGTAGGTGATAACCGGGGCAGTGCCAGCACTTGGCGTTGACTCCGGGATTATTGCCTGAGGAATTCCTCCTTTGAGGCCGTTTTCCGGTCTTCCTTCCGGGGAGTAGCCTTGTCCCACTCTCTTTCGTCGCGCTCAGATTCGACGGCTCGAGAGAGGAGGGTGTTGAAAGTTGTTGGTGCTGAGGCTCTGATGCCCCGTCGAAAGCCCGGTCGGATGAGTTCCATCAGGGCAATTACTAGGCTTTGTTCGGTGGCATCGGGATGAAGTCTCTTATAGAGCAGCTTCTTACGGTGTAAGAAAACAGCCACCGAACCCTTGTCTGTTTGCCGGACGGAGTAGAGTTGGGCCTGAAGTCGGCCTCGGATGGTCGGCGAATCATACTGTCGAACGAGTAGGTCCTTGAATTGGCCCCACGGGAAGGACAGGCCCTTGTAATCTTCCCACCATTGGAGGGCTCCTTCCTTTAGGGCTGAGCCGACCGCTTTGGTCTTGTGATCTTCCTGGATTCTCATGGTCTGGAAGTAAGCCTCGAGGTCTCGGAGGAAGGTTGCTGGATCCTCGTGATCTTTTCCCCAAAATTCTGGGATCATGCTGATCTTTGGTAGTCCCTGGATGAACTCCCGGAATCCGTGCCAAGTTGTTAGTTGGACTCCATCAGTTCCCACCTGTGCACTCTGGCCCCGACTGCCTCTGCCAAGGGGTAAGGCGTTGGATAGGCTGGGTGTACCACTGTCGGATGCGCGCCAGGGGACAGCGCCGAGGTTTGGTTGGGGCAGATTGTTGGGTAGGCTTCGGGATAGCCGGGTGGGTAAACAACTGATTGGACCGGTGGATAGGTTCCAGGTGGGATGAAGGGGTAGGCCCCAGATGGAACAGCAGGGTCAGCCCCAGGTTGCACCATTGGATAGAATCCTGAGGGAGCGGCGGGATAATTCCCGAATGAAACGTTAGGATAGGTCCCAGACGAAAAGACCGAATAGGTCGCAGATGGGGCGGCAGGATAACCTCCAGATGAAAAGGCCGGATAGGTCCCAGATGGGGCAGTAGGACAGGCTCCGGATTGTACTGTTGAGGAGACCCATGAGGGGACGGTGGAGTAGGTCCCAGATGAAAAGATGGGGTGGGCCCCAGATGGAGCAGTAGGACAGGCTCCTGATTGCACTGTCGAGGGGACCCCTGGTGTGATGGTAGGATAGGTCCCATATTGGGCCGGCGAATAAGTCCCAGGATGGGTGCTCCAGATAACCCCAACGGAGTTGACCAAGGTTGTGGTTGTATTTGGTGATGGCGTTCCCCTGGAGTGGGCTGCCGCGAGGGCCCCCGGGTGACCTCCCGGATACACAGTGGATAGATCCGGTTAGGGTTCTGAGGTTTTAGTAGCTAGGCGATTGAGTTGTATTCGAGGTTGGTTGGCTGTAGATATATCGCCTAGGGACTCTAGGAGAGCAGTTGATGTGGAACTCGGGGCAGTTGTGACAATTGATGACCTAAACGACATGGCCGGAGTCGAGGTGTTTCCGACAACCGTAAACTCTGGTGGGGGTCTCTGCCGGATCATAGCGGGTGTACTCAACCCGTAAACTGAAGGTGTGCTTAAAGGAGCCGAGCTCCCGCTGGATTGTACCTCGGACGTTGTTCCAATAGGGACATCCGGTGTCGAAACCGGGTTAACACCCGACTGTGATTCGCCCCTATCTCCTGGGGGACCAGTGGTGACCACTTCGTGAGCATCCCCTGGGGATGCTCTTTGGATTTCGACGATGAGTTGGCCTTGTTGGTCCATCCTGGATTCAGATTCCAGCCTTTCGGTTTCGGAGAACCCCCTGAAGGGTTTGGAGGTCTCCGAAGTAATGTTCGTGGGGTGAGCGGGCGCCACCGGGTTTTCCTGACCACTCCCGGAAGTGGTTGGTTCCGGATCCGCGAGACTGTAACGGGGCTCTCGTTTGGTTGGAGTCCGGGTAGTCATTGGATGCCTGGCTGTTCGGTCGGGGGATCGGGATATCAAAAGATATCCAACCGTTTGGACAAAAAGGGCCCCACGTTGGGCGCCAAATATTTGTTAAGGTACAAAAAATAATAAGTAGTTAACTTATTAAGCTTACCCAACCAAAGAAAGGTGGCTTCCCTGATACGGGGTCCGGGTCATAGAGGACGGAGCCTCCGATCCTACAGGGAGAATCGCGAGGAGCGTTCGAGCTGCTGTGTTCTCGGGAACCTCCGATCCTACGGAGAGGATCGAAAGGGAAGATCTGACCCAGCAAAGGGGAAATGGAGCTTCGCCGAGGAAGGGTTAGAACCGTCAAAGGTAGGGCCTCCGATCCTACAGGGAGGATCGTGAGGGGAAAGTCAGGTTTACTGTACTCTCCTTAGTCTCCGGTCCTACGGAGAGGATCGAGAGAGGCGGGGAGGGGTTAGATCTTTTGGTCACGTCGAGTTGTTCTCCGATCCTACGGAGAGGATCGTGAGAGAGGATCCCGGTGTAAGAAAGGGCGCGAGGCAAATTGATCCCCGATCCTACACAGGATCGTGAGAGAGATATAGGGTTTTTAAATTGCATCAAGTTGTTCCCCGATCCTACGAAGAGGATCGCGAGGAAGGATCACGACATAGGAGGGACGCGAGGCAATTTAGTCCCCGATCCTACAGGGAGGATCGTGAGAGGGGTAGATTTTTGAATTTCGTTTAACCCTTTCTAGTCCAGTGGGACACATATGTCCCAGTAGCGTGTTTAAAAATCCATAACTCCGTGAAAAATGTAGATATCTTCATTTTTTTTTTCGGCATGAGCTTGAGAAAATCATTCAACAAACGTAAAAAATTTGCCCACTCATGGATCTTGTTGCATGCGCATTGCAAATTTGGAATTTTTTTAACGTTTTGTCACGAATGACACAGCTCCACAAGAAAAGAACAAAGTGTTTTGTTACACAACTTAGATCACCATACCCATACGTTTTTTGGGTCGCTGAATCCGAATTTGGGGTCAGTTTTACCCCATCAAGTCAGGATCAAGGTCATTCCAAGGTCAAAGGTCAGAATTAGACAAACTTTTGAATCGGAGAAGAGCTTTCGTAAAAGACGTTTTCGGGGACGCTGAATCCGAGTCTGGGGTCACAGGTGAAAAATCATGAATTATAAGGTTTTTCAGGATAAGGGTTGAAAATGCAACCCCCGAAATGGAAATGAAGACTCCTCTCAAAGAGATGTATTTTCTGGGAATACCCCTGAGTGATTTTCGGCACCAGTAGTCGGATCAAAGGATTTCGACTCCTTTCCACAGATGAAAATTTGCGACTTCAAGGTTCTATGAGCTAAGGGTTAGGAATACAACCACAAAAAATGAATTTTAAGACTTGTCCTGAGAAAAGAAGTTTTCTAATGATACTCCTGAATGATTTTGGGCACCAATAGTTGAATAAGGAATTTGAAATCACTTTCACAGATGAGAAACCGTGAGATCCAAGTTTTTCGAATTAAGGGTTGAAAATACAACCCCCAAAATGAATTCAGAGTCTTGTTTAGTGGAGGAGCATCTTCAGAGGATACATTAAAGTAATTTCTGATACAAATAGTGCACCTCAAAAATTTGTAATCCTTTTTTCGGGCATAAGGGGTGGTTTTCCCTCCTAAGGGTAGTTTTCAGTGAATGAAAAATTATGACAATTTCTTTTCGTCATCTGGGACCCTGTCGGACTTCATTCCAAGAGGTTTTATTCCCATGGGGTACGTAGAAAAAACTCGGACTAGAAAGGGTTAATTTGTTCTCCGATCCTACAGGGAGGATCGTGAGAAGGGATCCCGACGTAAGGAAGCGCGATGCGGATTAAGCTCCAATCCTGCGGGGAGGATCGTGAGAGGGGGGTAGATTTTTGAATTATATTCAATTTATTCTCCGATCCTACAGAGAGGATCGTGAGAAGGGGATTGATTATATGTTAGATTTTTACATTCCCTTCTGATCCTACCGAGAGGGTCGTGAGAGGGATCCCGACATAGGGTGGACGCGGAGAGGTTTAGTCCCTGATCCTACAGGGAGGATCGGGAGAAGGGGTTTGATTATCATTCTTTTTTTTTCTTTTAAAATTGCTCTCTGATCCTATTGAGAGGATCGTGAGAGGGAAACTCGGCCGAAGGGGGACGCGAAGCAGTTTTAGTCCCCGATCCTACGGGGAGGATCGTGGGAAGGGATTTAATTTTTTAGATTTTCAAAAATCAGGCTTAATTGTTCTCCGATCCTACGGAGAGGATCGTGAGTGGGGTTCCCGGCGTAAGAGGACACGAGATGATTTGATCTCCGATCCTACTGAGAGGATCGCGAGAGGGGGGGGGGGGGGAGATTTTTAAACCGCGTTGAATTTAGCCTCCGATCACTGAGTCACTGAGTCACAAAAAATACTTACCCTACTAGATTCCCCGGGAACTACGTCCGAAGATGGCGACGACATCCTAGGGATTAGGGTTCCTCTTCAATAAACAAAACCACTGATTTCTACTGGTCACTCTAAAACTGTCTTTTTTTTCCGGGAGCAAGGGTGAATAAAAGAAAAGAATATACTGATTTCCAAAGTTCGTCCCGAAGATAGGGAACCGCACTGTAGCGAACTAACGCGATAACTACCGACGGACAACGTACTGAGCAACGAAGCGCTCCGCGGATTGAAGAGTAGCCAGTCGGTTGGTAGGTACCGCAGACGAAGCGAGATGCTTACTAGGCATCGGTTGACGATCAACTGACGAACTGACCGCGGGACTGAACCTCGTCCCGGGGCCCGTTCGTCACGCCGCGCGTGACGTAACTTAGTACTAATAGAGGGAGGGGAGCGCAGCGCACCAATATTCAAACTAGAACTACCGTAGGAGAAAGGACTGATGGCTGTCATACTTTGGAGGGGCAACAGAAAAACCGAAACCTCCATTGTTCGAACAATTGGCGGTTTTGTCATGTAACAAATCTTTAGCACACTGTGAAGATTTGTGACTAGAATAAATTACTTGTTCTGTTTTTTGAATTTTTTGGAAAATCGTCAGTTGCACAGAAAAAAGTTATAGATGATAAAATATGCTCTTTGACTAGATCTACGACTTTTGTATAACATTTAATTTTATAAGATCAATATTTTAAAACATATCAAATAAAATCGATTTTTTGTGCATAAAAATGATTATTTAAATATTTGAGAACCCGGGGGTACACTTTTCCCTTATCCGATAAGTTGAAACTTTACATGAATTATTTTTTCATAAAATGGAACCAATGTGGAAGGTGCCGCGAAAAAAATCCAATAAAAAATGTTCACCAAAAGTAGTAACTAAGGGCCACCCTAATACCCCCATACCAAGTCAAATAAAATCTGGTAAAAAGGGTAGGTTCTCTTATTTATTTTTCTGGAGAATTCAACAAATCTTCAAAAAAAGTATTTTTGTACTATCTGTTATAGCTGTAAAAATGACCGCTGTGCCTGTAGTATCGAGGTCGGGTTTTTGAGATAGCTGAATCCGAATAGAGTATTTGTTTGCATTTTCCGAATTTGAGGTTCATCGAAAATGCCTTCTTTCAATTTTGCATCCAATAATTTTGGAAATGTTGCTCTTAAATACTCGCAGCAACTTCCTTCTCCCTTGAGAGCTTTGACAAACTGTTTCATTAGACCAAGTTTTATGTGGAGAGGGGGAAGTAATACTTTTTTGGGACATTCAGAGGATTAGTAATGATGTTATTAGAACCTATTTGAAATGATATTCTCTCTGGCCATGTTTTCTGTTTATAGTGATTGTCTCGACCCCGACTACGCCATAAACACAAAAAGCAAGGATTGTTTGTGAAGCCTGATTACTGTCCTAGTATGATGTTCAAAATTTTGATATCCCTACAAACTTACCAATCATGTTGTGGATATTTTATTTTTTCTAAAACTAGTTCAATATTACTGTAATGCTCTTTCAGCTCAGTTGAATGTGCTATTGGCATGGGAGCAAAAACATTAGTATTATGAAGCAATACTACTTTAAGACTTATTTTAGACGAATCAAGAAATAGCCTACACTCATCGGCTTTATAAATGCCTAGCTTCAATTTATTCATCAATCCATTGATGTCATGACAATATAACAATGAAGGTTCCTTTTGTTTCGGAAAATTTATTATTATTATTATTATACCATTAAGCCATTTCCCTTTCGGGGTAGGCGTGACTTGCTCGGTTGGAAAATAGTAGTGTGTAGGTGGGTATATAGGTATAAGGTAGATAGGTATATAGGTGTAAGGTATAGATATTTTTGATTGATCTAGAATTCTCGTGTTATTTATTTAAATGACACGTTCGTTCCGCAGCACTGATCCGACCCAGGTTGCTGATCAATCTCTCTAGCGATCACCCCAAGTGAAGAGTCTCACAAAATTGTTATGTGTGGTTCCCCACTTGGGCCCATTAGTATCCAAAGTCTTTGTTTCAGGCGTCATTCACTTCATTGTCACTCTGTTTACAAACTATTTGTCGCCACACTTTTCTGTCCTGGCATACTACTCTAGCTTCCTTCACGTCCATGCATTTTTTCATGCAAGCTCTCGTGTTTCTATGGCTTCTTATGTCTCTTCGGATTAGTGTCTCATTCACAGATTCTAACCATTCTTTCGGCGGTCTACCTCTGGGCATTCTTGCATTTACTTTACCTTTATACACTTGTTTGGTGAGTCGTTCATCTTTCATTCTTTCAAGGTGACCGAACCATCTTAACTGATTTCTTTCCCATATGTCAACTAGTGTCTCTCCTGTACCACATTCTTTGAGGATTATCTCGTTTCGGACTTTGTCCATCAGTGTTTTCTCGCATATTGTGCGCAGAGGTTTCATGCCAATCGCGTTAATTTTGTGTGGAACCCATTTCTCATTTTGATCCATAACATCGAGACCAAAAGATTCTTTATAAATTTTACAAATATTTTCAGAAATGAGTTTACGACCGCTCGGAACCTTGTATTTACTAAAAATATAGCAAAATACATCAGGTTTCTTATCGCAGGAATCTTTAGAAGAGGAAGTTCGAACATTAGTTCGAGTTAGGAAGCTTTGATTTTTCAGAGGATACGTGAATTTTTGAGTGTTTTTATTTTTAGTTGTCATATTTGTAAAGAACTCCGCGGGTTAGGCATCCTGAACGCCATATTGGATCCGCTATTTTTACATTCTCATCAGAGAAGGTAGTAAATTTGTGTAAAATTTGACCCCCTCGCCCCGTTTTTGTCAAATGTCCACGTTTTGAGACCTTCTGAACCCGAAAAACAGGTTTTCGCGAATATGTCTGTAGATTTTTAGTCTGTTAGCGCGATAACTTTTGAAAGAATTGACAGATTGAATTGGACTTTGGTATACTCTTTAAGTGTCCTAAACTGTAGGTCAAGTTCCTTAGCCAGCCATTTAGGGTAAAAATGCAAAAAGTTAGAGCATTTTCGAAATTTTTGAGACCATTTTTTTAAGATTTAAAAATTCTATGTACGTCTATAAGTAGTGCTAAAAAATACGAACAATTTATCCCCATGACTTTCTTCGTTAAAAAATTGCCAGAGATATAGCATTTAAAAAAATTTTAAAAAACCAACGAAAGTGAAAATTTCAAGCCTAACAACGCACAATATGAAAAAAAAGTCAAGAAAAGAAAAACGCTGCTTTGTTAACGCCCTACAAGATTATCATAACAACTTTTTGAATTTTGTTTGAAAATAAAAATTACCAGAGATATAGAATTTAAAAAAAATTTTTAAAAACCAACGAAAGTGAAAATTTCAAGCCTTAACAACGCACAATAGGAAAAAAAAGTCAAGAAAAGAAAAACGCTGATTTGTTAACGCCCTAAAAGATTATCATAACAACTTTTTGAATTTTGTTTGAAAATAAAAATTTCAAATTTTGATCGCACAAAAATAATCAAAAAAATTCAGTTTTGCTGTCAAACTATGCAAGATAAGACAAAAGATGAATAGACTAAAATTGTAGACCCAAAAAAGATCTACAAATTTGTTAGTAATTACTTTTTGATAGGACGCGTAGTTTTTGTTTCATTCGTAAAAAACATTAAAAATAAAAAAATATTTGGACAAACGACACAAGCTACGGAAAAAACAATTAGACCAAAATAGTTTACACAAAGAAGAGCTACAAACTTGTTACTCATCATTTTTTGATAGGATGCGTAGTTTTTGTTTTAATCGTGAAAAATAACATTAAAAATAAAAAAATGAAATTTTTGGAAATAAGACGCAAAATACGAAAAAAATGAATGAAAAAAATTGTACACCCAAAGAAGATCCATAAGTTTGTTATTAATCATTTTTTATGAAACGCGCAGTTCTTGTTCTTAAAGATTTTTTTTTTTTTTGAAAAGTGACACAAGGTACGAACAAAAATTAATAGGCGAAAGTTGTTCGCCGAAACAGGATCTCAAAATTGGTTATTAATCATTTTTCGATAGGACGAGTAGATTTTCTTTTAATCGTAAAAAATAAGATTACAAATAAAAAAAAATTAAATTTTCATTAAAACGTCACAGGAGACGAAAAAAAATTGATAGGCAAAAGTTGTTCAACTAAAAAAGATGTAGAAATTCGTTATAAACGTTTGTTAGAACAATACATTAGAAATACAAAAATTAACTATTTGGAAAAAAGGCGAAAATTTCAATACCAGTTTATTTAACAAAATTTTTCGCCTAAATTGTATCTACGAATTTTCTCAGAATCACTTTACGCTAGGATGCGTATTTTTGGTTTGAATGGTAAAAATAACATTGAAAATCAACAAATTAAATTTATGGAAAAACGACACAAGTTGCAATAAAATGTTTAATAACAAAATTGTTTTTTATAGAATGCGCACTTTTTGTAATTATAAAAACAAGACAATGAAAATACGTATGTTTTAAAACCAATAATACGTATTATGATATGTAGTAATATAAATTTATTGAAGTGATATACGTTTTCAGGGTAGCTTAGAATAAAACTGAATGCAAAATAAGGAACAAATATTAAAGTAATCTTGAGCAATACAATTTGTACTTCATTTTGAAATATCTGAATAAGTAATCTCAGGCTGAGGTACAGAAATAAATGTAATATATATTTGATATAATTATGTTGAATATAATGTAGAAATGTTCGCATTTCGGACAAAATCGAGTACGAAGCATGAGCTATGTGATGAGAATGTGTTCGTTAAAGTTAAAGAAGCTTTAACAAAAGATCATTCACAAACACCAAAATGCAGTCGTCGATTTTTTTACCCTTAATTTCAAAAGGTATGTGCACAAATGTGGAGGAAGTACAAAGACCGAGAGCGTAGTGCGAGTTAAATACACTATCGAGCGCGAAGCGCGAGATCCAACAGACGCGCGCCCTAAGCACGCTCAAACTTGTGAGATAAGCAGATTTTTTATTTTGAAATTCTGACATCAGATTTGGATTCAGCGACCTTAAAAACCTAAAGATAATCAGCTTTGTCAAGTTACCATCCTGCTTCCGATTTCTGTCTCTCCATATTGGATTTTTTAGCATTAACCGGATTTTTCTTGGAAGGGAGATGTGCTACTTTATTTTTCCTGGCAGTTTTGAATTTAGGATTGAAAAATCTGTAAAATATAGTGTCTTGTACTGAAAGAAACATTTTTTTATTTTCAGTAAATTTGATAAATTTTGTCAATCTTAGGTTTTGAAAGTAAATTTTGCAAAATAGCACACCGTGCGGTGGCTCCAGGGGCTCCTCGACGATCCTCGGTAAGCGACAAGCGTTTCAAAATATTTAAAAGACTCCGCTTGATAATTTATGGGTTTTGGTGTTTCTGTTAGTTCCTTTACTCTTCTTGCTCTGCCTGTCTGGCATGGGAAACCCTGTCGGGCGTATCGAAAACATAAAATTTTGATCTTTCCTTTTGTGTGTGTGTGGGGGGGGGGCCCGGCCCTGAAAAGTTTCTTGTGGGTGCCAAAATGATTTTCTAAAAGTTTGAGCAAAATAAAAAAATTCCCTCAGCGGAGAATTTTTGATTGATTTTGATGAATTTTTGATGCTGAGTTTTTCGGATATTTGTGGTGAAATTTGAGGTGAGTGGATTGTGGAAGTGTGTAGAAGGGTTTGTTTGTGAGAGATTGATTGAGAGATTGACGCGGGGGGGGGGGGGTATTTTTGGGGATTAAGACAGATTTGATTGGAAGTTGAGGTTAGGTTGGTTTGAGGTTTTTGACAGGGTGGGAGGACCGGGTTGGTTGTAGTAGGGCGGGTAGAGAGGGAGAAAGGCAAGGCAGGTAGACGCGACTATATATATATATAGAGAGAGAAGGGTAGAAGGCGAGATCGTTTGAATTGGATTCATGGCTAGCGGAGCGAGTATCAACAAGGAAAAAAGGGATTGAGATCAGGAAGTTTTTAGTACGCTGAAAGGGGGGAACAAAGAACGGAAGGCAAGGGGAAAGTATAGGAAAACGTTATAAAAGAAGAGATTGAGAGCGAACAGCGTGGGATTGATTGAGTCAAAAGGGAGAGAGGGGAGACGGGAAGCAGTGAACACAAGGAAGATATAGGGTCAAGCTTGAAAAATCGAAAAATGTTCAGATCGCCGCCGGAAAAACATAGTTTTGTAGAGAAGGATGAGAACAATAAGGAGACAGAAGGAAACAGAGCTGAGGCTAAAGATCCGACGGAAGAGGTAAGATTGAAAGAAACGCGCGAAATGATGATAAAAGTAATAGGGATATATGAAGAAACGCAGGAGAAAAGGGGAGAGGAAATAAAGAAAGAAATTAGGCGGGAAATGGCCGAACTTACGAAAGAAATTAGGAAATGGGAAGAAGTCAGGGAAATGCTCGAGAAAAGGATGCAGACGTTGGAACAAAGACTACAAAAACAGGAAGAAATTAATAAAAAGGTAGAGGAGTTGGAAGGTAGGATAACAAAAATAGAAGCTCAAAGGAAAATAGTGGAAGAGGAAAGAAAAAAAGGGAAGAACATCGGTTAAGTATGGTAGAATGCAGGTAGAAGGTGTATGGTGGGATTGGGACGAGGACAGTGAAGAGTTAGTAAAAAATGAGGTGTCGGGAAACTAGGAGAGAAAGGAACGGGAGATATAGAAATAAGAAATAGTAGAACAAGATACTGAATGGGGAGGTAAATAAATTTGTAAAGAGCCCAGAGGAGATGGCATGGTTTATCCTAAACGGAAATATAGAGTGGGTGAAGAACTGTTATATACACGTTCAGGAGGAAAGAGGGGAACGTAATTGATTATGTGGCAGTGGACGACGAGGTAAGAGAGAAGGTCGAGAAACTACACTGTAAAAAATAAAAAAATTGTACCACTTAGAATGGTAAAATCACCAACAAAAAATTGGTGCAATTTTACTACTCTGATTATGGGATGAATACCACTTGCATGTTAGAAGTTCCAACCAATCTTGTAACTTTACCACTTTTAGACTGACACTATAGCAAGGCGTTGTAGAAGTATAGTTTCTGCTTGTGAATCTGTGACTTTCAGAGTAGGTAATAAATGGACCTACATTCAGAGTGTTGATTTTTTTGGCGCTGGTAAAAGTACAGAAACTGTTAAAAATTCCTTTTTCCAACGTAATCTCCCGTCTTGAAATTTGATAATTGATAACGAGGCGTACTTGCACAGCTCTTAACGTAGTATAAGTACAAGTAATTGTAAAGTTTCAAAGTTGGGGAGAATAATGAAAAAAATGGTAAAATTAAAATTATTTGTAAAAGAGTGTTTCAGAACGGTATAAATTATGGAAACTTTTATTTACAAAATTGATAAAAAAATATAGTATAAATATACAATAAAAGGATATATTAAGTTCAGTAAATAATAATCTTATGTGCCAACGACGATACCACGCTGAAAACATCAGTTCGCGTAAGATCACTGAAGTTAAGCATTGTTGGGCGCGGTTAGTACTGGGATGGGTGACCGTTCAGGAATACTGAATAAAATTACGTAGTATACCGAAACTGAAAGAACATACTGTATCATTAAACAAGAATTTTTTTATTTAAAAAATTGCTTTCTGGTGTATTCTTTATTTGAACAGGAAATTTACAATTTTTAGTCAAATGACCATTATTCACATTTCTCATGTAGATGCTAAACTTACCATGTTGAATAAAAACACGAATATTTTTGGTTAGAATACCATCACCTACAAATTCATAATGCATTATAATTTTACAGAATCTGTCTGGAAACTTACATAACCTAAAATTTGAATTCCATATTAAAAGTGGATATTCGTTAATGTCAGTGAAAACGTTACTTTGGGAGTAGGTAATAATCGGACCTACTCTGAAAGTTGTAAAATTACCAGAAATTTTTTTTACAGTGTAGAGATAGAGAATTATATAGATTCGGATCACTTTCCCATAATAGTGACATTAGAGGGAGAAAAGAGTAATGAAAATAAGGCTAAAAAGGAAGCAAAAGTAAAAAGAGCAGGAAGAGGGGATTGGTCAATGGAAGGTGAAGAACAGTTAAAGGAAAAGGCCAGGAATATCAAAATGAGGGAAGGAAATGTAAACGAGGAGATGGAAATAATGATAGAGAAATAAAAAGAGTATTAGAGTGCACAAGCAAAAAAGAAGCTAGTGAAGGACGGGATAGAAGTGGATGGGATGAGGAATGTAAACAGAAGAAGAAGGAAGTGAGAAGGGAATTAAGAAAATGCAGAAAAGGGACAAGTAGTGGAGAAAAAAGGAGTATACTGATTTGTGTGATCAAAAAAAAAAAGAGGAGGAAAATAAAAAGTTTGAAGAAGAGGCGGAGAAGGCTATGACGGAAGAAGAGGTTTGGAAGGTGGTACATAGAGAGAGAAGAAGAAGGAAAAAAGTAAACCAGCATATTGAATGGTAGAATGGAAAAAATATTTTATGGAATTACTACGAGGGGCAAAGAGGAAAGTTAAGAAAGGAGGAAAATATGGTAGGGAAACAGATGAGGAGGAGGACATTACAAGAGAGTAATTTCTCGTGTTCCCTTTTTCTTTTATTATGCTTCTTTCTGTCTATCTCTCCTATTCTCCAATTCCTTAACGATAACTTCATACGCTCTTTACTCTCTATACATTCCACATCCCACTATCCTCTCTTCTCCCGCCTTTCTTCCTCATTTTTCCTCATTTCTTCCACTATTTTCTGTACCCTTCCCCTCATCTCACACAACATCTCATCCACACATCTCCCGTCTTCAATCATCACATTTTGTTCTTCCATTCTTTCCGTATATTCTCTTAGCTTATCTACTCCCCATTTGCCCATCTTTGCTTTCTTCCCTGTCGCCCGCTCCTTCTTCCTTCCTTCTTTTCTCCAATTCCCACATTTCAACGGTGCAGTGACCGGGAAGTGTTCTGACCCTATTTCGTTCCCTACTTCCATTCTTTCCAACAGCCTCCTTATCCTTTCCTCGGCTAGAATGTAGTCTATTACTGTTTTGCCTTTTCCTGCAAACTTTATCTCACCTTCCTCATCCCCTTCCGAGTTTCCATTACAAATGAACCATCCTGTTTCTCCCAGAATTTCCAACAGAGTCCTACCCTCCTGGTCCACCTGTTTGTGTTTCGATTTTCTCCTGCAAGTCTCACTCTCTTCATCCCATATTTCCCCTCCCTGTTCCCCCGTCCAAGCATTCAGATCACCTCCTATCAACACCAATTCGTCATCCTTTTTCGCCACCCATTTCCTAATCACACTCCAACCTTCTTCTTCTCCCCTTCTCCTGTAAACACAAACTATCCTCACCTTTCTTTTTCCTATCTTCACCATTCTCGTCATTACTCCATCCGTTTCCTCAAATCCCATTTCTATTCCCTTTTCTCCTATCAATTCCTTCCTCACTCCTGACACCATACCCCCTTTCTTTCTTCCCTTCACCTTCTCTTTCTTTGCCCCTTGCATCTGCCACATATATCCCTTGGGTATATGCTTCTTCCCCTCGTCGCCATGGACCCTCCCTATACACTGCACTCAATTTTTCTTTCTCATCATCCCATATCCACACATTCCCATTTATCCACATCCTGTCTTTCCCTATCCATACCGTGTTCCCTTTCACTCTTTCACTCCATGCTCTCTGTTTTATCATCTACTTTCTTCTTCTTTCATTCCACGTCATATCCCCCTCTATCCTTTCTTCCCTCCCCTTTAATGCTTTCTTTTTTCTCAAGATATCAACTTTTCCTTCCTCACATCTCACTTTCACTATAATATATGTGACGCGATCTGAAGAAAGACCCCTCAGCGGCCAAAAATCGACTTTCTGATTTTTAATGTTTTACGTGTTTTTATGCCAACGGCCATACCACGCTGAAAAACCAAGTTCTCGTCAGATCACTGAAGTTAAGCAGCGTTGGACGCGGTTAGTACTTGGATGGGTGACCATTCAAGAATACTGAGTGCTGTTGGCACATCGTGGGTGTGGTGAGCCCACACTTGTAGTTATTTATAACTACAAGAAAACTATCCACCTAGAAACACTACCCGAATCGGGTAGTGTCACGCCTACCCTGAAAGGGAAATGGCTTAATGGTATACATACATACGTAGATTCGAACTTGCTCTTTAAGATGGCATAGTTAAAAAAATTCCATCATTAATAATTTATTCAGTACAAGCGTGTAAACATTGTCGTTCTATGTCGTTCTATCGGCCCGTCGCCACTTCTCTTGCTTCTTCTCTAAAATTTACGTTTGGCCGCTTAGTGGTCTTTCTTCAGATCGTGTCACATATATATATATATATATATATATATATATATATATACGCGATTCATCTTTATTCTTCCTTCCCACTCCATTTACCTCTTCAACGTTCACTTTCGCCCCAATTTCCGCCATCAACTTTTCCACTTCTTCTCTTCCTGTTTCACTCTCCACTTTCATTCCTCTAATCACTATATTTCTACTTCGATTTGTCTTCTCTTCTATTTCCATTCTCCTTTCTAACTCTCTCAATCTTGATTTCATTCTCACATTTTCTAGGATAACGTTCTCATTCACTTCTTTTATTCTCACTCTTTCTCTTGCCCCTTCTTCCTCTTTCTTTGTATCCTCAGACTTACATTCTAGCTTTCCCACTCTTTCTTCCAACTTCTCCATATCAGATTTGCTCTCTTTCTCACTCATCCTTTGATTTTGTTCGATATCCTCCAACTGCTTCCAAACCTTATCTTTTTCTTGCCGCCACACCAGATCCCATTCTTCCCACTTCTCTCTAACTTCCCTAATTTCCTCCCAAACCTCCTCCCCTCGCTTTTGCATGTCATTCAGACTTCGGTTCGTTTCCTCTCTAAACCCTTTAATGAAATTTTCCAGGCTCTCTACTTCGACTTTCCCTTTCGCCTTATTCCTCTCCGGTGGAGACTTTTTTGTTAACTTTTTCCGCAACTTCTCATCTCCCTGCTCATACCCCTCTTCTTCCCTTGATCTTCTACTGTCTTCCATCTTATCCCCCTCATCGCTTTTATCCGTAACCCCTTCCCCCTGCCTCCATTTATCAAAAAGTTGTCTCGATCCTAAACTACTAGCTCTGGATCTATTAAGCAGTTCCCGACTTGACGGCCAACCTCGAGTCCTCCTGTTTGCTAGTCCCCCTTCCTTCTCTCCCCACCCGAAGTTCCATGGCGTAGCACACTGAACCTCGCCATCATCACTATCTCCGGCATCACCCTTACCCCTCCCTGTTTCGCCGGTCTCAGTGAGATCATCAGCACCGGGGTTGTTGTCTACCTGCTGCCCTCTGTCGGACCCCACTGGGCACCTCGCAAGAAACATGCTGACCTATCTTACCGATCTGCTGTCCCCTATCTTCTCTCTCACTTTTCCGTCCTCGACAACTAACCTCCAAATTAGCACTTTTAACTTTCCTCCTAACCCTTTCAACCTTCAAAAACAGCCCCCCCCACACTTCCACACAACCCCTTCACTACACTGACCACCCTTACCACCTTTCGCCTCAATCACACCTCCACGCTCGTCGCCAAAACCAAAAAAGATAGCACAGAACAAACACGCGTACTTTACCATTCGGGACCGGAAACTGAAGCCTTATTCTGGGGTAATTAAACTTTCTAACCTCCAAATCTGACAACTAGCATTACTTTTACAAAAATAATAGATTGTATATATATGCGATTATATATAATATTATTTACCCAATTAACACAATAATTTGTCCAGATACCTTTTTCGAAAAACAAGAATATTGAAGTGCTTTATGTGATATTTGTAATCCGATAGACCTGTCATATACAGATAAATTGAAAATTCAACTCCGATCAAACCGTTTAATAAACTGGAGCAAAAGTTTTTTTCGCTGAATCGAGATTTTATCATTTTTTCTACAGACCCTCTCGTTATTTGATAGTTAAACTCTTATTTTCAGTATAAATTTATTTATTTTCAATCGCATGTAAACAAGTGGAATTCATCCCTAAGATATTGCCGCTTTTAGGCAACAGATGGCGCCAGGCTGTTTCCGTGGCCGTACTCAATAGATGAAATTCCAAATGAAGTCTGGAAATATGGAGGGTGGGGGGTGGGCAGAATTAAAGGAATGGGCATAGATAATGGGCAATAGAGTATGGAGAGGAGAGGGGTGGCCAGAGTTATGGAAGGAAGGAGTAGTGGTATTCATAGCGAAGAAAGGCAGAGGGGAGGAGGTTAAAGATTATTATAGGGGAGTGACGCTAATGTCAACATTGTATAAAGTATATGTGACTGTTTTACCGGAGAGGTTCAAGAAAGAGTTCGAGGCAAAAAAGATAGAGCCACCGAATCAGACAGGGTTTAGAAAAGGGTTGGGGGTAATGGACAATATATATGTTCTGAACTATCTAGTAAATAAGAGGATTAAAAGGGAGAAAGGAGTAATGGTAGCAATGTTCGTGGACTTAAAGGCTGCGTTTGACTCATTAGACCGAGGCGAGACAGAAAAAGTTATGGTGAAAAGGGGATAAGAGAAGGATTAATAAAGAGAGTGTCGGAAATTTTCAGTGCGACAAAAAGTAGACTAAAGGTAGGAGAGCAAGTAGGAGATAGTTTCTGGTTGGTGAGAGGAGTAAGGCAAGGATGTCCGCTGAGCCCACTTTTATTTAATATTGTTAAGATATGATGCAAAAAAATATACTTTTCAGAGGGTCGAAAAGTGAATCAGTACACTTAACATTATTTAGATTTATTTAATATTGCTAACCAACATATAGATTACATTTTTTGTGCAAACCGAGCGGCACAACCAAGCTCTTCTTCCAGTGAGCTCTCCCTGTCTCTCTCTAGGTGCGCGCGCATGTTACTCCTCTATCACACATACACGCCTACCTACACTGAACATATGTGAATTTACCTTGTATTCCAACACACCTCCTTAAATTTACAATGTTCTTCTTTTACATCTCGTTCTAATATTACATTGACTTTAAACTAAAGATTTTTCTCATCTGAAAACTCAAAATAATTTTAGTATACTTAGTTTACATTAAATTAAATTTAACATTGTTCTGAACTTTTCAAATTTAATCTTTCCTAATGACTTAGTAAATGTCTGCAATATTTTCTTCAGAGTCAATCTTTGTAATATCTATAACAACATTCAAATAATTTCCATTTACAAAATGATAATGAGTTTCAATGTACTTAAATTTTTTTGTAAAATTCCCAAATTTAGCTATGCTTATCGCTCCAGCATTATCTTCATATATATTTATCGATCTTTTTATTTTAATTCTAAAATCACTCAATATATCTTTTACTAACTTCAATTCACTTACAGCTTCTGACAGTGCTACATACTCAGCAGCTGTCGAAGACTTCGTCACACTTCCTTCTTTCTTTGATTTCCAATAAATCGAATTTCCATACATTCTTATTACATATCCAGTTGTTGATTTTCTTTCAAAAATATCACCGGCCCAGTCTGCATCAACAAAACAATCTAGTATGTCTGCATTATTAATTTTTTTCAAAAACTAATTTTAACTCTCGTGTGAAATATAAATATTTTAAAATTCTCATTGCATATTTAAAGTGTGTTTGATCATAACAATTTTGAAATCTACTAAGATAATTTACACTATAACTTATATCTAGTATTGTACCCAGCTTATGTACAAAAGCGCTCCAATTAGATTCACATTTCAAATTTTGTTCCATTGGTGTTGCATATGATTTTGCATTCTTAATTTCATATCTTGTAGCTAAAGATTCAATGTATGCTTTTTGATCTAAAGTCATTACATTTTTATTATAATCATAATAAATGTTTATTCCTGAATAAACTTTAATTTATCCCATATCTATTATCTGAAATTTATTCATTAATCAAGTTTTCATTTGATTCAATTTTTCCTTGTCTTTACAACAAATTAATAAATCATCTACAAATATTAATAAATAAATTTCATCTTGATTATCGTACATTGAGTATAAACAATAATCATTTTCGCTGCGTTGAAAACCTAACCTTTTCAAATAACTATCCAAACATTCATACCAAGCTCTCGGACGTTCTCTCAATCCATACAGTGCTTTATATAGTTTGCACACTCTATCTGTACCATCATCATAACCTTGAGGTTGTTTTACGTATACTTCGGATAGAACTCTCCCATTCAAAAATGCTGTTTCAACATTCAGTTGCATGATAATCAGACTAATTTTGTAAGCAATAAGACAGTAACAATTTTAGTGTTTGCATCCAAGCCACAGGCCAAAAAATATCCTCAATTATTTTTTTTTGCTGAAACCCTCTTAATACAAGCCTAGCTTTATATACATTTTCAGACTTTTTAATATAAATCCATTTCAAATCTAATATTCTTTTCTCTTTTGGTCTTTCAACTAGTGTCCAAGTTTTAGTTTCATTTAAGCAGTTAATTTCTCTATTCATTGCTTTTTGCCAATCTTTAAAATATTCATTTTTCACTGCTTCGTTATAATCTTGAGGACTATCTGCACTTATATAATTTACGTAGATACAATATGCATGATTTTAATTTGTATACCTATCTAGCTGTTTTCTTTCCTGTTTGGACCTACTTAAATCAATTTTATCATTATCATTATCATGTGACTGCCCTTGTTCATTGGAATCGTTTTCAATATTCTCATTAAGATTATTTCTGGCTTCCGTTTCCGGTACCGAATAGTAAAGTACGCGTGTTTGTTCTGTGCTATCTTTTTTGGTTTTGGCGACGAGCGTGGAGGTGTGATTGAGGCTAAAGGTGGTGAGGGAGGTCAGTGAAGTGAAGGGGTTGTGTGGAAGTGTGGGGAGGCTGTTTTGTAAGGTTAAAAGGGTTAGGAGAAGAGTTGAAAGTGATAATTTGGAGGTTAGTTGTCAAGGACGGAAAAGTGAGAGAGAAGATAGGGGAGAGCAGATCGGTAAGATAGGCCAGCATGTTTGTTGCGAGGTGCCCAGTGGGGTCCGACAGAGGGCAGCAGGTAGACAACAACCCCGGTGCTGATGGTCTCACTGAGACCGGCGAAACAGGGAGGGGTAAGGGTGATGCCGGAGATAGTGATGATGGCAAGGTTCAGTATGCTACGCCAGGGAACTTCGTGTGGGGAGAGAAGGAAGAGGGACTAGCTGACAGGAGGACTCGAGGTAGGCCGTCAAGTCGGGAACTGCTGAATAGATCCAAAGCTAGTAGTTTAGGATCGAGACAACTTTGTGATAAATGGAGGCAATGAGGGGGATAAGACGGAAGACAGTAAAAGATCAAGGGAAGAAGAGGGATATGAGCAGGGAGATGAGAAGTTGCGGAAAAAGTTAACAAAAAAGTCTCCACCGGAGAGGAATAAGGCAAAAGGGAAAGTCGATCTAGAGAGCCTGCAAAATTTCATTAAAGGGTTTAGAGAGGAAACGAACCGAAGTCTGAATGACATGCAAAAGCGAGGGGAGGAGGCTTGGGAGGAAATTAGGAAAGTTAGAGAGAAGTGAGAAGAATGGGATCTGGTGTGGCGGCAAGAAAAAGATAAGGTTTGGAAGCAGTTGGAGCATATGGAGAAAAATCAAAGGATGAATGAGAAAGAGAGAAAATCTGATATGAAGAAGTTGGAAGAAAGAGTGAGAAAGCTGGAATGTAAGTCTGAGGATATAAAGAGAGGGGATGAAGGGGTAAGAGAAGGAGAGAGAATAAAAGAAATGAATGAGAACGTTATCCTAGAAAATGTGAGAATGAAATCAAGATTGAGAGAGTTGGAAAGGAAAATGGAAGTAGAAGAGAAGACGAGACGGAGTGGGAATATAGTGATTAGAGGAATGAAAGTGGATAGGGAATCAGGTAGAGAAGAAGTGGAGAAGTTGATTAGTGAAATTGGAGCAAAAGTGCACGTGGAAGAGGTAAATGGAGGGAGGAATAGAAGGTGGGAATGAGTTGACCAGAGAGGAGGTGAATGAAGCAATTGAGAAGTTAAAACGAAATAAGGCGACAGGAGAGGATGGGATGGAGAATGAAGCGTTGAAATTTGGCTGAAGGAGGGTTAGAGTAGAGATTTGGGAAGTATGTAATAGAGTATGGAGAGGGGAAGGATGGCCGAAGGAGTGGAGAACAGGTTTGGTAGTTCCTTTATTAAAGAAAGGAGGGGGGAAAAAGTGGAAGATTATAGAGGAATCACTCTCATGCCAGTAACGTATAAGACACAATCAAACAGGATTCAGGAAGGGGATGCGGACAGTGGATAACATTTTCGTACTAAATTATTTAGTCAACAGGAACCTGGGACAGAAAAAAGGAAAACTGGTCGCACTCTTTGTAGATTTTAAAGCAGCTTTCGACTCGGTAAATAGGAAAGTTTTGTGGAAGGCAATGAAAGAAAGGAAGGTGGTCGAAGAGCTGATTGAGAGGATCAAAGAGGTCTTTACGGAGACAAAGACAAGGCTGAGGATCGGGGAACAGAAAGGAGAGGAGTTCTGGACAGAGAGGGGTCTTAGGCAAGGGTTCCCGCTAAGCCCGTTGTTGTTTAGCATATTGTTAGCAGACCTAGAAGAGAAAATGGAAAGGAAAGGTAAAGGGGGTATAGTTCTAGGAAATAAGAGAATATACTCGTTAGCGCACGCGGACGATGTGGTGCTTCTGGCAGAGAATGAAAGTGGAATGAACTTGCTAATGAAAGGATTCAAAGAGTACGTGAGAGAGAAAGACTTGACAATAAATGTGACGAAGACAAATATAGTATGTTTCAGGAAGAGAAAGAATGAAGTAAAGTATGGATGGAAGATAAATGGGGAAATGGTAGAAGAATGTTGTTATTTAGGATTCTGGTTCGAAGCGGCAGGTGGAAGTGAAAAAAGGATGGAAAGCGCGAGTAAGGTGATGGGTCAAGTGTGGGGGATTGGAAAACGAAGATTCAAAGAGGACTGGAAGATGAGAGTATGGCTGTTTGATTCACTGGTATGGTCTGTGCTGTGTTATGGAGTGGAGATTTGGGGATGGAAGGAGTACAAAAAAGTAGAAAACATGCAAGAGAGATTTCTGAGCTGGGCTATGGGAGTGAGCTGGAACTGCCCAGGTTATATGTTGAGAGAAGAAACAGGGAGAGAGAAATTTGTGATAAGGCAGAGGAAAAGGGTATGGAATTTTGAAGAGAAACTTAAAAGTGGTAAGGGTAGCAAAGTTGCACAAGCATGCCTGCAGGAAATATTAGATAGAGAGAGGAGAGGAAACACGGGACTTTCAAGATGGGAGGAGGAGAGATGGAAAGTTAGAAGAGAATGGAGAATGTGTGACGAGGGGAGGGAGTGGCAGGTAGTAGAGGGGGAAATGAGTAAGAAGCAGGACGAGGAAAGGTGGGAAAAGATTATGGAGTCAAAATATAATAAATGGTATAGATTCATCAAGATGGAAGGGGTCCCAGA
>CAKNYM010046782.1:33490-63678 GCA_932195095.1 Andricus curvator | reverse complement strand
AATGTATGATCAGTATATTAAAATGCCTGTCCGTAGTTTTAATCATGCTTAATCTTCTGCTTATTTTTATTTCGCTGTTATTTGTATTCTTTCTTCATATAATAATATTATTAATAATATACAATGTTTAAATTAAAATAACGAAATTATTGCGTGAACTTAAATTTTGGATAAGGTTGATACCACATAGCAACTTTTATCGTCATAGTATACAACTTTTCCCGTTCACCCGGATCGGAAAAAAAATTTTGGCTTGAAAATAACGAGGAAAATGACATTTTTCGTGGTTTTCGCCATGTTCGGTACTTTAACTTGGATGTGCGAACATGAGATAATTTTTGATAAGGATTATACGCCATAGGAACTTATATCATTATAGTATATACACTTTATTGTTTAACTGTTTCCAAAAAAGTATTGTCTCAAACATAACGAGAAAAATGAAATTTTTCGTGATTTTTACCATTTTTCGGTACCTTAACTTCAGTTCGCGAACACATAAGCACTTATACAGTCATAGTGTATAACTTTTACCGGTCACTTGGAAAATAAAATTAAAAAATTCGCTTGAAAATATCAACCTCGTTGCGGGAACTAAGGGAATTTTTTTTTTTGCCCCAATTTCTAGAAAATCATTTTGGCACCCACTAGAAACGTTTCAGCCCCCCCCCCCCCCGCAAAAGGAAAAATCAAAATTTTGTTTTTTCGATACGCCTTACTGTACAAGTGTACATGCTTGTTTACTCCGGTAGTATTTGATTCATCTCGATTTTTGGATTCCCCTCGCAAGATTTACGAATTGCATATTTTGCTTGTTCTTTATCACTTGGAATGGGAAAACCAAACAGTTCCTGCAATATCTTTGATTTTGGGTTAGATTAGATGTGCTGGAATTACTGCTCCTTTTCTTTTTTGAGATTTTCGGAGAATTGCGTAAAGGCGATGGAGTGTTTCTGGGCCGAGGCCTTGCTCGACGGCAACACTATTCAAAAGCACTACTGTTTATACTAAATAACAATAATAGAATTAAAAACAATAATTGGCAAAGGTTTCTGAATTACAGTCGAACTTGGATTTTGAGCCCGGGTTTGGTTCTGACCTTCGGCTCAAATCCAGGCTCTCCGAACGTAAACACCAGGGCCGTGTCGCAATGTTCCGCAACGTACGCAGTTAGCCAGCTCGGCTATTAGGTTACTGCGCTTTATCGCTATGCTATTGTTTTTTCATGCATGTGTGAACACCGCACAATCCCACCGCGGCTCCTCTCATCCGAAACAGCCGCGCGGCGTTAATTCTCGGAAGGCTCCAATCAAGTAAAAAATTCCATTTTGCGGTCAAACTATGCCACGTACGAAAAAAGATGAACGGACAAAAATTGTGCTCTTGGAAAAGATCTACAAATTTGTTATGAATCACTTTTTTATAGGACGCGTAGTTTTTTTTTTATTCGTAAAAAATAACATTAAAAATAAAAAAATTAATTTTTGGACAAACGACACAAGCTAAGAAAAAAAAAGAGACAAAAGTTGTTCACCCAAAAAAGAATTAAAAATTTGTTATCAATCATTTTTTGATAGGAGGCGTAGTTCTTGTTTTTTATAGGATGCGCACTTTTTTTATTATAAAAAAAGACAATGAAAATCCTCTTCAATACCAAAGCATATTATAAATTGTAATAATATACATTTATTGAAATGATACATTTTTCAGCGTAGCTGAGAATAAAATTTAATGCAAAATAAGAAGAAAATATTAAAGTAATCATGATAAATACAATTTGTACTTTATTTTGCAATATCTGAATTAGCAATCCCAGGCCGAGGTATAGAAATAAATTTAATATGCATTTGATATAATAGTGTTGCATAATCTAGAAAAGTTCGCATTTTTGACCAAATCGAGTGCGAAGCACGAGATAAGTGATGAGAATGTGTTCGTTAAAGCCGAAGGAGCTTTAAAAAAAGAGAATTCACAATCACCAAATTACAGTTGTCGATGCTTTGACCTTTAATTTAAAAAGGTCTGTGCACAAATGTGGGTGAAGTACAAAGACCGAGAGCGCGATGCCTGTATTCTGATCAGTTTGATTTGTGTCTGTAACATACAGGTTTATTCTACCTACATAACTATAAAATAAGTAAAAGGAAATTGTAATAAATCAAAGAAATTCATTCGTAGAACGATAACCGTTAGAAAGTCGTTTCCGCCAGGCACATCCAAGTGGAGAAAAGAAAAATTTGCATTTATTCAGAGGAGTGCCCATTTAGATAGGAAAAGTATTGGATATTCATTTGGTCTTAAGGGGTAACACCACTCTAGAAGCCGAAAACAAGACTAGCTTTGTGAATTATTTTTGAGAATATTAAAGAGGGAATAGGATTTCTTTTTAAAGAAGGGATGTTCAAGCTTATATTGAAGTATGGAAAAACATTTTTTTATTAACATTTTTATACAAAATGGCGCCGATGCAGCTGATTTCCCGAAATGCCTTTTTTTAAAACGTCTCCACGGGCGGACGGATTACATGAAAAATATGAACCCTGGAACGAAAAACAAAAAAAAATCCTAATCTATATACCATTGGCTAAGGTACTACGTAGGGGTTTTTGTTTAAATCAAATTTTGTAAAAATGGCGCGACTTTGAAAAAAAATCGATTTTTCGCAAAAAAAGGCTGAAAATTGTTTATAAAATTAAAAGTTTACGACCAATCAAAAAACGGGTACGTAGTACCTCGAAGAATGTAATTATGAAGCTACTGTCCAAATTTAAAGTCAATCCGTTCGCTGATGCCCGAGTAATCTGTCCGCCCAGTTCGAAAAATGTGGTTTCGAGAAAAACGCCTTTAAAGTTTTACTAACAGAAAAATCCATGAAATCTCAGCAGCGTTTACTGATTCACAGACACACCTATACTATTCTTAATAGAAATCAGCGCACCCTAGTTGCCACCTGAGGAACCCTAATGACCTCCCACTTACCATTTCGACAGGTAAAAGAAATATAAAAGCGTTGGATCCGAGTGCGCCGCTGGAGCGCTCAGTACACGCTTCGAGGCGCTTCGGTGAAATCAAGATTTCGACCTGTTAAATTTTTTTTTTTGCAATGGGACCAAGTGCACATTGTTTTTAGGCCCCTAATAGTTATTTGTGATACAAGTGCGCAAAATAGGTGATTGTGTGCGAGTGTGAATTTTGCAGCATAAGCCGGAGGCTCGAAGCATGAGTCGGTGGTTAGCGCACAAGCGAAGCGAGTGCGAAAATGTAGACGAGTGCTTCGAGCCGCAGGCGAATGATGCAATCACACGAGTTACCAATCACCTATGCGCACGTGTATCACACGCAATTTTTTGCAACGCCCGTCCGAAAAAGTTGTTAGGAGGAGGTAACGAAAAATACTAATTTTATATTGCATAGAGTAGAGTAAAGAAATTTTTTTGAAAAAAAAACTTAAAAAAAAATGTAAAAAAAAATTATTTTTTTTAATGTTTGAACAAAAATGTTCTGAAAAAAAATGTTCTGAAAAAAATGTTCTGAAAAAAAAATTTGGTGAAAAAAAATTTTAGAAGAAAAATTTTGTGAAAAAAAATTTAGGAAAAAAAATTTGGTGACAAAAAATTGTTGAAAAAAAAAATTTGGAAAAAAAAATTTGGAAACAAAAAAATTTGGATACAAAAAAATTTGTTGGAAAAAAAATTATTAAAAAAAAATGTTGGCGTTTAGGCTCTTTTGCCGGGGGGGAGGGGGGGGTACGAAACCCTAAAAACAAAACTTCAATCGTTAAAACATTTGTTCAAGTTAAATCTAAATTTATTTCAAGAAGATACCAACACTAGTGTTTAAAGTTACCTATGCTAGTGTCTAAAGTACCTCATCTCGAAAGTGCGCATGCGCAACTTTTTCACCAGTGCCTAAAGTAAGCCATCTTCAAACTGCGCATGCACGAGAATTATTCGCACACAGTCTGCTCAAATAAGATCCTTTAGGCACAATTCAGAAGCATGAAAACGTCAACTTTAGAGGTGGGTGTTGCAAAAAGTACATTTTAAGCTAAGAAAAAAAATCGAATTTTTGAAAATCCTAGAGTGGTGTTACCCCTCAAGTGCTCCATAGGAGCAAGTCGTTTTTCTCTCGGGTCTTTGTCAAGGTCTACGGGTATACGGTCTTGGACGCTTACTAAATGTAATAAACATCTCTCGTTAGTTACGGTTGTGTTAGAAAAGGTTAGTGGGAATAGTTAATAATAATAATAATAATAATTTGTTCTCGCGTTGTCGCACAGTGGTTCTGGAATGGATTTTCGCGGAAGGGTTAAGCTGCAGGTCGCAATTCTCAACCGATGCACCTTTTTTTTAAATTACTCAGTATAAAATTCCTAACAAACGTAAGGTTGCCGATTTTTGCTTTTGTTTGTTTGAAAAATAATATATTAATAAAGATATCGAAAATACGGCAAAATCGAAGTATTATATTTTTAATGGATTGAAAACAATGGAAATGGACGTAAAACTGTAAAAAATCATTCAAAAATACTAATTGAATATAAATAATTGGTTTTAAAATTAAAATGATTATAATCAAAAATATGTAAAAAACAAATGCGGATGTTTAATTCTTTTTCAGAGGTGATTATTTTTTTAATATGAAAATCAAACGGAGTTTAAAGCTTTATGATATCTAATCCGGAATCTTTGTAAAAAAATAATATTTATAATTTTTATAAACAAATTACGTTAACAAACCTCAAGACCATCATGTTCGCTTAGAAAAAATTTACTTTTAATAATAATATAACATTATTTATGATTATAAAATTCTACAGGGATAATTTGTACGTTTAGTTATTAATTGTTATTGTTACTAACAAAATACGTTAACAGTAACCATTAATATACAGTCTTGCGAGTAAAAATAATTTTTTGTCGATCACTTATTGCAATAAATACGCTGGTTTTCGTCTTTTGTTGTTTTTCATTTTGTTATAACGTGGTTCACACACACACGCACACACACACACTTTGGAATGGAACCGAAGGGCCTATGACAAAGCCACCGAACGCGTCCTCGGGTTGCGGATAGAGGGTCCCTGTACCAAGGGTTTCTGCTGAATATGGTTACAATAATTATTAAGCAGTCGCGGCCAATTGTTTAGGGATGGTCCAGAAGGAATAACCCCTAAGCGAGGGTAACAACCGTGCCGAAAGCTGAATGGCACCTGGGTGTGGTGTCTTAAACGGTGACTCTGGGATACGGGGCTACCTCTCGAGAGTATGCAACCTTATACTTGCATGCAGGGCTCTACAAGGACGGACAAACCCTTTCCCTAGCTGCTCGTGGGAACAGCAGTGACATCACCAAACCACCAAAAAGTTGTAGATGCGGTTCAAAACGATCGAACGCGCAGAGCACTCGACAATGGGACGGTGAACAGTGCCGAACATCCTAGAGTTCGGGGTGCTGAAAATAATTTAGATGGAAACATGACGCGAACCGGCGACACGCTCACATTGAGTGGGCGAGTCAACTCAAGGATGACTTGCTAGACTGCTGCGATGCCAACATTATCCCTGTTCACGAAAGCTTTATGGCGCGTATGCACACTCTGTGATGCCAGAAACACCCAGAGCTTTAGCACATTTCGCGTCAGTCTTTACGAAATCAAGCCGACTACCTCCGGAAAAAGGGATATGTGCGTGGAGCGCTTCCCCAACCGCTGTATGAACAAGCCGCAGCCTAAGAGGACGAAGCGACATTAAGACCAACCGCGAAAAACGGGCACCTCCTAAGAGATGATCTCGATTTCAGGACACGAAGGAACATTAACATCAAGGTTTCTCCTAAGCCCCAAGACCTGGCTGAAATGGATACCTCACTTCGTGAGGATATCATGGAAGCGTCTGACCTCGGGACCATCAATTGTTCAGTTTATGGTGCTGCGAGAGCTTTGGCTGATTGAAATCGAAGGCTAAAGCCGACGATGGATCAAAAGACCAAAAGAAACTTGCATCAATTGAACAAGAAGATTGTATGTGCAAGACAGAATGCGTCCCGTGTTCAGTGTGTGATTGACTACATAACATCTGGTAGACCGTTCACGGAAAGGGTTCGAAAATTCGCCCAAGAACTGAGGATCTGCCATCAAACACTGAACAAGTCAAAGCTGCTGACAATCAAGCAGCACATTGTTGCCAAAATACGGGTGTTATCTGACGCAAGGAGGAGAATGCAGAAGAGGGAGAGATGGGTCAGCGAGAATTTACAGTTTCTCGCTAACTCATCGCGCCTCTTCAGCGATCTCCCTGTTCCTGTCACAAATCCACCCAAACCCAACGTAGTAGAGACTTTTTGGAGAGAGGTATGCAAGATCCCGAAAACACTGGAGTTGAAAGAAGATACTAATAATATCATGCGCCTCAAGGAATTTTGTGACAACCTCATAACATCTGAGGAGGAATGTCTATCAATCACTGCCGAAGAGGTGAAAAAAGAACTTAGGGACGCGAAGAATTTTTACTCTGCAGGACCAGATGGTATCAAGAACTTCTGATGGAAGAAGTTTACTTCTACACACCAACATCTGGCCCGCATATTCACCTCATATTTAAAATCGGAGACGCCTATTCTCGCGAGATATTAATTTTGTGAATTCGAATAAGTAAAGTTTGATGTAAAACAGTTAGTCAATTCCGAGAAAATGGACCGACAATTTTGAGACTAAAATTTAATGGATTTCCAAAATCGGCTTTGGATAGCGATTACCAAATTAATTTTTAATTTTTTACGAAAATAAAAACTGACTCCCGAGATATGGAAATGCTGAATGGGAATAAAAAATGTTTTCAAACAAATTATTCTGTTGCGAGATAATCACAGATAATCACACTGTTCGCGACATCACAGTACGGCTGACATATTTTTCATACAAATCCGAAAAAATTAAGAAAAAACATTATTTTTTTCTCTACTAAATGTTACTAATTTCAAGAAATATCAATTTTAAAAGGTTGAAAAAAATTATTACTACCGTCAACCGGGGTAATTATTGATCCAAAATCGTGAATTTTTCAGTTCGCGGCTTCGCCAAAAATCAGAAAATGTAGTCAATTTTTCTTGTATCATATATAATTGTTCTTAAGAGTCTTCTGAAGATGTCCTGCAAATTTCATTCAAACGCAAAATTCTCCTTCGAAGTTTTTACTTACCAAAGTTTGATCCATACTTACACTTTCGTTGGGGTAATTATGGATCAAAATTTTTGTTTCTTAATAAAAGTATGTAAAGTTCATATTTTTCGGTCAAGATCATATGGAAATCTTTGTTTGGCCATAACCGGGTATAATGATGAAAATAATTTGATATTTTAATTGTTTTTAAGGACACCTAGGTATGTATAGAAAAAATAAATTTTTGCAGGTTCTAGGAAAGAGACTAATTTCAAAATTTGTATTTATTACTTTGTATATTTTTCCATTGGGTTCATATTATTTGCAATATTGTTTTTGAAAGACTTTTATTCATACTTCATAGTTATAAAAGTGAACATCAAAATCGTTCAATTTCCAACGAAGGTCATATTGTTTAGGCTACGTTGCATCGATCTATAACAATCATTTTCCTTTTTTTCATTTCCTGACATAAAAAAATCAATATATAATACAAACAAAAAAACAAATCCGTAGTGTCCCGAGTATTGATTAAACATAATTCTTATGAAATATAATGTTTTTAATTTGATCTATAATTTTCCCGGGAAATACGACATCTCGCTTATTGTAATAATGCAAAAAACTAGCAATTAAAAAGTTAGTGTAGTGCATACACTTTCGCCTAAGTACTTGCTCTACGCCCCCTTCGAATATTTTTCATATTCATTTCCGTTTCTAAAAGATCCAATCTGAGATTTATTGCCTTGATGATTCAACAGTCGCCACTTTCTGAATTCTTGTTGACTTTTTGGTAAAATTTAAAAGCTACATTTGCTATTATTGAAATTTATTGCTTTTTTGCTTTTAGAATTGTCAATCTGTAAAATTTGGTAATATCGAAAATTTAAATAAATAAACTGACTTCAAAACTGTAATTAAAATAGTATTTAAAACATTTTATTTTGATTATTGTATACAAACAAATATTTAACTTAAAGCAAAATCCTTTTACCTTCGATTTTTTCCGAATTTTGCATGCAATGAACCCACTTTTTGATAAAAGTGTTCGTTATTTAGTTGTTTTATGGTGTGTGGTTAAAGGATTTTTTCGAAATCCTATTTTTTTATTCAACAATTACAAATAGATCTTTTCAATAAAATTGTAATTTAAATTTTAACGTAGTAGTAATTTTTAAAAATCTGTTAGCATTGCCATCTTTAGAAATTATTATCATTGAATGGAAAAAAGTATATTCTCTCATTTTTTCGGATTTGTAGCTGTTATACTATGTAAATGTCACGATTTTAATTTTCTCGGAACAGAATAATTTGTTTGAATCATGAAATTTTTATTCTCATTCAACATCCCTATATCTCGGAAGCATGTTTTTATTTTTGCATAAAATTGAACATTCGATTTTTAATTGCTATCGAAAGCCGATTTTGAAAATCCATAAAACCTTAATCTCAAACTTCCGGGTGAATTTTCTCGAATTTTGAAGAATGTTCTTTCGTCCTTTGAAAAATTCCCGTTTCGTTGGTTATCAACTATATTTTACTTTAATCATATTTTGGCGAAAATGTAAAAAAAACCTCACTATAGAGAAAAGTGTGAAAAAAACTTTTCTGGTACCACTTTGCTCCTTGAATTTTTTCGTTCTTGTAAAAAAAATGAATTTTCATTATTCCTAAAAAACTTCAACTTTTCTTTCTCCAAGATGCAGGCACAACGTACACTTTTATGATATACATTCACCATGCTAGTGCCAACTTAAAGAAAAGAAGGAATTTTGTTTGCGACAATGGCTTCTTTTGTGAGGTTGCCGAAAGAAATTAGTACGTAATTCTTCATTTTGTGATCGGACAATATTAAAGAATGCTGCAATTTTTAACAAGTCGAGTGAAAATTACAGGGATCTCTTAAAATCACTTTTCCAAATGTGAAACATTGATTTTTTATTTTGAACCTCCCACCTCCTTACAGCATGCCCCAAAGACCAGCCTCTACACGCGGATCAAGTAATTTGCGGTATAGGCACTTATTCCTTTTTTGTACTTTACTTCCATATTATTTTGAATGGACAAATTCAAAGTTATCATGTTTTTTTTATTAATATTGTATTAAATCATTTTCATTTCAAACACTTTATCGCAAATTATTGTTTTCTTTTACTGGAACAAGCCAGAAAAATATTGTTTTTTTGCCAGTTTCTCCACAAATTTCATTATCTCCTCATATTTTGACATTTTTCATTACTCAACCATAATTGTTTGGACAATTTCCTTTCTTTAAAACAATGAATATTGCATAAACCAGTATGTGTATGTTATGAGTAGTCTCAATATAAACGGAGATTATGAAATTTGTTGAAAAATTGGCAAAAACTATATTTTTCTGGCTGGTTCCAGTCAAAAAATACATTGAAATAATAAACAATGGTTGCAACAGTTAAAAACAAGTTGAATCGACCATATCGATTTCGTATTGCCTAATTAGTTTATGTCGTTTTGAGAATATCGATAATTTACGATAAATTGTGTAAAAGGAATTGTTCAAACAAATGAAAATGGTTTAATAAACTAATATTAATTACAAAAATACATGAAACTTTTTAATTTGTCCCTTAAAAATGATCTGAAAAAAACTACAAAGAAGTAATAATTACGACGAATATACCGCAAATGACTTCATCCTCGTTTAGAGGGTGGTGTTTGGGGCATGTTGAAACTGGGTGGGAGGGTTAAAATAAAAAATCAACGCGTGTGTCCCATTCGGGGAAGTTATTCTAATAGGTTTCTGTATTCTACTCTCGTTTTATTGAAAATTACGCCTTCACTCTCATATTTGCAAAAAGTCGGGGGTTCCCCATGATATTCTTATGGCAAAGTAGAGGGTTCGGGCGGTACCCTTTAATGTTGTTTTTTGATGTTATTTTCTGGACCAGGGTGAGAGAATGTGAAGTCGACGTTATTGTTTTTGATCTACTGGTCCTTTATTTATTTATTTTTTTTTGCTAAAAGCTTTCGCTCTTCGACGAAGAACATCTTCAGTTAAAAATATATCCTATATACATCCTAGCCATCTTACGTATGCCTATAAAGAAATTGTTTTTGCTATTAAAAAAAAGTTTTTACTTCCCAGTTGAACTGTTTAAACAAAACATATACTTTGTACTAAACCGAAACCTTACCTTACAACTGTGTGCAAAAAGTCCACAAAACATCTCCAAAATATAATTTTTCACTAATTTAAACTATGTGGATAAATGTAGTGTACTTAGGAATTAAGTTTTTTCGCTCTTCCCCCCTTTTTTTGGAGAGTGTTGTATGCCTTTTCTGTTAAAAATAATATTAGTGGGCCAACACATTCCGATGCATACCCGAGCATTCCAGGAGGAAGAGTGGAGAAAAACTTACCCTATACATTTAAGTAACGTGATAATTGAATAGTGCGCCATCTAGCAAAATTTGAGCGGAATTAAGTTTGTGAAATTATAAGATTACTATAATTGATCTATTATTAGTTGAAAGAATTAAGCTGTGATAAATATCACGTAGAAAATCTGTGTCAGCTCTTTTTTTGATGTTATTAGTGTTTTTGGAAATATGGAACATTTCTCTAAAATTTATTTTCATGTAATTCCTATTATTTTTTGCATGTCGTATTTGCAATCAATAATATGTTCACGAATTCTAACTTACATGTATCTGCTGTTTTGGCCGTTGTGAGCACAACCGCATTCGCAATGTATGTAGTAAATTACATGAGTTTTTTCGTCGAAACAAATGGGGTCTTTGTTTTTAGAAAAGCAGTGGTAAGGGTCTTTGCCATATGTAAATACAATTTTATATAACCCACGAACGCGGTTGTGTTTACATAGGCCAAACGAGCAGATACATTAAAGTTGGAACTCGTGAACATATTAATGATTTCAAAAACGACAGGCGGAAAACTGCTCTTGTAATACTCACACGGCAACGATCACAAATTTTTATTTTTGAAAACAAAGATTATAGGTTACGATAGGAATTACAAGAAAAGAAATTTTAAAGAAATGTTCCATATTACCAAAAACACTAATAACATCAACAAAATAACTGACACATATTTTCTTAGTGATATTTATCACAGCTTAATTCTTTTAACTAATAATAGATAAATTACAGTAATCTTATAATTTTACTTTGAACGTATAGGGTAAGTTTTTCTCCACTCTTCCTCCTGGAATGCTCGGATATACATTGGAATGTGTTGGCCCACTAATATTATTTTTACCAAAAAATGCATACACCACTCTCCAAAAAAAGGGCGAAGAGTGAAAAAACTTAATTCCTAAGTATACTACATTTATCCACATAGTTTAAAATAGTGAAAAATTATATTTTGGAGATATTTTGTGGACTTTTGCATACGGTTGTAAGGTAATGTTTAGGTTTAATACCAAATATATCATCTGTTTAAAAAGTTGAACTGGGAAGTAAAAACTTTTGTTATTTTATAATAGCAAAAAAATTTCTTTGTTGGCATACGTAGGATGTATATAGGATATATTTTGTAACCGAAGAGGCTCGTCGTCGACGAGTGAAAGCTTTTAGCAATAAAAAAGGACCAGTAGTTCGAAAAAATTAACATCGACTTCACCGCACCCTTTAATATTTTCCGATGGAAAAAAATACAAAATATTGTCTACCAGTTTCACAAATTGAAGTGTATACTTATAAATTACTCACAACATTATTTTGATGAAATCGCTAATGTGTAATCTATACTTTTCTAATTCATTTTTACAATTGTGAAAAAGTGATCCTGAGTAAAAATTAAAAATATGACAATATCTATGAATTATGCCTTTTTTGCAAAATGGAGGAAGAACTGGAAATTATTTTGTTCAAGAAGAGGTCACCAGAATGGTTCTCTGTTAAATATATATCATTCAACTTCTTTGACGATGAACTAAGCCAGCGTCAAGATATTCTATGTTGGTGGAAATTACACGAGCGGATTTACCCTAATCTGTCACGAATGGCGTCAGACATTTTAAGTACACCTGCGACTTCAGTTCCGACTGAATGAATATTTTCACGTGCTGCGTTAACAATCGAAAAAACTCGAAACAGGTTAGAAAACGAATCAGCTGAAACTATGTCGTGCTTAAATTCACGTATAATATGCATCTTGGCCAAAAGATTCTAAGATATGCTTGAAACTGATAAACATAGTGAATGACAGGAGAATGATGTTACTTTTCCATTGTATTATGTGTATGTATGTATATACAATTCAATACATGTATAAGGTTTCAAAAGGGTGAGTAAGTTCACAGGTGTTAAAGAACTCTAGAACTTTAACTACGTTGCAGATGTGCCATTAATACAAATAAACATATAGAATCCTTCCTACAACTATTTTGCGTTTTAAAATACTTCGGAATCGTAATCTTGATTAAATAAATAACCTTTCTGCATACTTTTCAATTTAAAAAAATGTAATTTATTATTTACTTTAAGGGTGTTGGTTAAATCTGACTTGGATTTTTTTATAGGTACGGCACTGTCCCAATACATATTTTTTGTCCAAGTATTTGAAAACGAAAGAAAGATAACTGACCAAATATCCAGGGTTTTACGTGATCCTCGGATCAATAAAATTTTGAAAGAGAAACCCTTGTGCTGAGGAAACTAATATTTTAACGGAAAATTGTCATTTTCCGAAAGGGAGAAATCTACGGATAGCAGTCAACAGCATCTGAACGGCGAGAACCGTTCGCAAATTTATTTTTTTACTCACAATTCTGACATCGAAGAAGCATTCTCAGGGTTCTCTTTATATCCCAAGACCCAACTTGCATGTTGGTGGCGGAAGTGAGAACGTGTTTAGTGACAGGTGCTGAGAGAATTTTACGGAATTTGTGTGGAAGGTGTGAGTGGAGTGTGAGGGTGGAAGCCGAGGAGATGAGTAGGGTTGTGTGGGGTGAATTGGGGAGATAAAAAGTGAGTTTCAGCGTGGGTGTGAGGTGCGATTTAGTTGGATAGGGAAAGTGAGGTTAGGTTGGCAAATAATCGGGGGAGTTCGTGGTCAGGAGTCTTGGGCTTTCGAGGGGTCAAGGGTGGTTCTCGCAGAGTTAGGGGATGTTAAGGGAGAGAAAGGGGGGTCTGCAGGGACTGTGAGGAATTGAAGAAAAAAAAAGAAGGGAAATAAAAGGAAAATTTGGCGGCGAAAGACGCCAACATTCTGCAGAGACATCTGTCGGTTGCGGAAGGTATTGCATGGAGAGGTCCCACTTACCGGCGGCAGAGCGGGAGGTGGGCAGCAAGAGTACTGGCAGTGCTGGTAGTGAAACTGACGGGAAAGGAATTTTCCACAAGCCACGACGGCCAACAGCTCGTGGCCCGGTGTCCAGCGGTGCGTCAGGTAGAGGGAGAAAGCGGAACAGTGGGAAAGAAGAGAGCGAGAAGGTAAGGGAGAGAGAGACTAGCGCAAGTGACGGGGAGGATCTCTTGGAGAGGAAGATAGACAGCGAAGAGAGTCCGGAGAAAAGCGAGGTCGAGAGCCCGTTTAAAAAAAACGGGATAACGCCTAGGTCACCCCCCCCCCTCCCAAATGGAGGGGATATTGGAAAAGGAGGCTCTCGGGAAGTTGTTAGGCGAGATCAGGGGGCTGAGGGAGGACGTAAGGGGGACCAAGGAGCAGATGGAAGGCATGAGGGAGGACTTGAGAATCAGAGATGAGAAATGGGAAAAGGAGGTGAAAGAGCTGAGAGAGAGAGTAGATGGGTTAGAGAGGGAAAGAAAAGAAAAAGAAGTTAAAATAAAACAGATGGAAGAGGAGATTAGGGTGTGGAAAGGAAGGATGGAAAAAAGGCTTGAGAAGGTGGAGGGTAGGACGGAAATGGAAATAGGAGACGGGGGAAGCGGGGGCGAGATTAAAGGTATTTGGGAGAGGGTAGGGATTATGATATACGAGAAAGTGGGAGAGCGTAGGAATGAAAAGGAGGAGAGGGCGGATAGGGAAAGGATAAGGGCAATGGAGTTGAGAATGGAGAGAAAGGAGAAGGCAGACAGGAGAAAGAAGTGGCGGTTGTGGAGTTTGAGAGCTGGGAAGAAAAGTTGGGGGTAATTCGAAATAAAAATAGGATAAAGGATAAGGAAGTTTTCATCGGTCACGATTTGACAAGAAAGGAAAGGGATGTACAGAGAATGCTGTACCATAGGGCTAGGAGGGAGAGGAGTGAAGGGAGATCGGCGAAGGTAGGATATCGGAAAATAAAAATAGACGAGAAAATGTGGGTGTGGGACGAGGAGAAAGAGGTGTTGAAGGAAGTGCAGGGGATTTTGTTTCGTAGGAAGTAGGGGGGTGGGGGTAATGCAGGGTAGAGGAGTTGTGAAGGTGCTTTACTGGAACGTAGCAGGGGTAAAGAAGAAGGATGAGGATTTCTGGAGGTATATCCAGGAATTTGATGTGGTAGGACTGGTAGAGACGTGGGTGGAAAGAAAGGAATGGGATAGAATTGAACCAAAGCTGCAAAGCGGGTATAGGTGGAGACTCCAGGAGGCGGTCAGAGTGAAGAAGAAAGGAAGGGCTAGTGGGGGAATTATAACTGGGGTTAGAGATGGATTAGAGGAAGAAGCTCACGGAGAGGAAGAGGGGGAGGGAGTGCAAATGAGGAAAGTAAAGATAGGAGGGGTAACGTGTAAGTTTGTGACAGTGTACAATAAGGATGGGATGGAAAGTATTAAAGAAAGGTTGGAAGACCTGGTAGGTGAATGAGAGGAGGGTGTGGTGGTACTGCGTGGGAACTTTAACACTAGGATGGGGAGGGAAGGGGGCCTTTACAGGGAAGAGGAGAGCTTCGAAAGGAATTCGAAGGATAGGTTAATAAATGAGGAGGGGGAGATGCTAAGGGACTGGATGGAGGATAGAGGCTGGGCGGTGGCAAATGGTATGACAACTGGGGACGAAGAGGGAGAGTACACATATGTAGGTAAGGTGGGGGTTTCGGTGATAGACTATGTAGTCATGAACATGCAAGGGTGGGGGGAGATGGAGAGATTCGCAGTAGAAGGGAGGGTAGAATCAGACCATCAGCTATTAGGGTTGTGGATAAGGGGTGAGAACGGCGGAAGGCTCAGATTCAAGGAAGAGAGATGATGGGAGTAAAAGAACGGGGGAGACAGAGATGGAGGAGTTGAATGACGAGGAGATAGAGAAACAGATAAGGAAGTTAAGAAGGTGAAAATCAGCAGGGCTGGATGGGCTAGAGAACGAAGCATGGCTCTTTAGTACACAAGAGGTTAGGGAGAGGCTGAAGGAGGTAGTGAAGAAAGTATGGAGGGGGGAGGGATTCCCACGAGGGTGGAGAGAAGGATTAATAGTACCTCTGTATAAGAAAGGAGATAGGGATAGGCAGGAAAATTATAGAGGGATTACGCTAATGAATACGGTGTATAAAGTATACGCGATGGTGGTGGCGGAGACGCTGCGGAAGGATGTCGAGGGGAAAGGAATATTGCCGGAGACGCAGGCGGGCTTTAGGGCAGGTAGGAGTACTATCGACAATATCTACGTTCTGCAGCACGTGGTGGATAGAGAATTAGCGAAGAAGGGGTCGAGAGTGTACGCGTCTTTTGTGGATCTAAAAGGCGCGTTTCCGTCGGTGGATAGGGGGAGGTTGTGGGAAGCGATGGAGGATAGGGGAGTGGAGAGAGGCCTGATCGAGAGGGTAAGGGAGATATATAAAGAGACCAAAGATAAGGTAAGAGGAGGACAGGGGACTTCGGAGGGATTCTGGATGGATAGGGGGTTAAGACAAGGGTGTCCGCTTAGCCCAACGCTTTTTGCGATTTTAATTGCGGATATGGAAAGTAAGCTGGAGGCCGGAGTGGTAGGAGGAGTCAGGATAGGAGGGGTTAGAATTTGGTCGCCAGCGTATGCAGATGACATAGTGTTGTTGGCAAAAAGCTAGGAGGCCTTAAAGGAAATGATGAAGAGGTTGAGAAGATACCTGGATAAGAACAGGTTAGAACTGAATGCGGAAAAGTCCAAAGTTATGGTTTTCAGAAAGGGAGGTGGAAGGGATAAGGAAGGGGAGTGGAAGTGGAAGGGAAAGGCGGTGCAGGAGGTGAAAGAGTTTGTGTACCTGGGCTTCTTGTTTCGGAGGAATGGCTTAGTGGATGGTCACATAAAAGAGAGAGTGAGGAGGGCTAATGTGGTGATGAGGCAGGTGTGGGGGTTGGGAAAGAAGTTATTGGCAGATGATTTTTGAAGGAGAATGAAATTCTCTGATTCACTAGTGATGATTGTGCTATTGTATGGAGTAGAGGTGTGGGGGTGGAAGGAAAGCGAAGAGGTAAAGAGGACACAGGAGAGATATGTAAAGTGGACACTGGGGCTGGCAAGGAACACGCCTAATTATATTGTCAGAAGGGAGACGGGGAGAACGAGTGTAGGGATTCTAGCGGGGAGTCGGGCGTGTAAATATGAGGAGAAATTTTTGGAAGAGGGGGGAAGTAAGCTTGTTAGGCAGTGTTGGTGGGAGAAGGAGAACAGGAGAGGGGGTGGGAAGATGGAGGTTGAAAGAGAAAGGTATTTTAGAACAAATGGACTCCAGATGGATGAAGTGAGAAGGATGCATGAGGAAGGAAGGAAGGTATATGAGTTGGTTAAGAAAAACAGCATGGAGAGAGAGAAGACAGCAGGGGAAGAGAGAATAGGAGAGACAAGGTTTAATGGGAACTATGTGTGGATTATGCCAAGGGGAGAGCGCAATATTTGTGTGAGAAAGGAGAGAAAGGAAGTCAGGATGTGTAAACTATGTGGGATGGGGGAGGCAAGAGTGGAGCACTGGCTGGAGGAGTGCGTAGAGGTGGAAAGGAGTGGGATAAGCATGGAGGTATTGATGCATGAAAGGGGGGACAAAAGGGCATTAGCATGGGTAAAGGGAGTCTTGTGTAAGATGGAGAAGAAGAGAAGGAAGAGGCAAAGCAAGAAAGTAGGGACATGCGTGCGAGGCGAGGCGAAGCGAGGAAGGCAATGCGATAAGAGCGAGCGGCGTTAGAGAGAAGGTGCGGAAGGATGTTAGTTTTAAGGGTTAGTTTTAAGAAAATTCTGTAAAAAAATGGAAGTGTAAGCAAGTGAATTTTTTAAGGCCAGCAGGCTAAAAAATAAACGTTTATCTATCTATATCCCAAGACCCACGACTTGATGATGGTGAATATAAATTTCGCGAAATGCATCGCGAAACTGAGCTCTAGAATAAATTGACAGATTCTCTCTCTCTCTCTGTGTATGTGTGTGTGTGTGTGTGTGAAGACCATGAGACTGTAGTTGTAAGCAGCCAACAAGGTGTGCAGGCTGTCACACTCCCGCTCCGAACGACACGCTTACGACGCAACGAAATCGGGGCGCCCTTCCTTATCGACCGCGAGTCGAGACTTCGAGATTTACAAAGATTGAAATCATAACTGCTTTCTTGCAAATTTATTTCCAAATTTACCAAGTTGAAATTTAAAAATTTTTAAACTAGCCAATACTGAAATTTTTAAACTGGGCCCTATGCAAATTTATTTATAAATTCTAAGTTTATCAAGTCGCCAAACTATAAATTTCGATATTACCAAATTTTCCACATTGACAATTCCAAAACAACAAAACTGGTTAGTGTTCACTTTTATTTATAAATTATACATTTATCAAGTCACCAAGCAATAAATTCCAAAACTACCAAATTTCCAATTCAGAAATTTTAAAACTGGACCCTATGCAAATCTATTATATGAAATCAAGTGGCCTAAAACGGATGATGCTTATGCAAATCCACAGTTTTGACCAATCGGCACCATATTTCGCACACATATTCTTTGGGCTCCCGGTCAGGCCGTAAGAGTATTCCGAGCTCACAAATTTGCTTCGTTTTTTTATAATCTCTCCCCCCCTCTCTCCCTGTTAAAAATTTTCACCAACAGTTACTCGACAAGAAAATGCACGGAAACTTTCACAGAAATGTAGAAAAACAGTCCTTGTCGAAGGAGCAAACTTTTGCTTTCCTCAAATCATCAGGGCTTAATTCAGGTACAGAGGGTTTCATTTTTGCATGCCAGGACGGTGTCATTTCCACCTTAGCATACCGTGACCGCATTTTATGTCAAGAAGTTCCCAGTGATATGTGCAGAGCGTGTCATGCACACACTAAGTGCCTAGAACACGTACTATCGGGGTGTCCGACCCACGCAGGAACGACGTATATCTATAGACATATTGCGGCCCTGAGAGTGCTTTATTACCATCTTTGTCGCTCTCACGTCGTTGGTCGCGACCCTGCCCTGCCGAACACTCCAAGGGAGATAGAGTCAATTGTCCAAAACGATAAGTGCCAAATTTTCTGGAACTACGATTTTCGGACAGCAGTCTCCGTTGCACACGCGAGGCCTGCCATCGAATTCTCGGCTCCGTCCGAATACAACATCACTGCCAAGGAGAAAGAAAAGGAGGAGATGTATCAAGACCTTAAAAGACAGCTGCAACGACTGTACCCAAAATATTCGGTGCAAGTAATTTTCCTTGTGATAGGTGCTCTCGGAGGTGCGAAACTATCACTGGTTCGTAACCTTAAAGCCATACCCGCGTGCCAAAAATATGCTAAGGCACTTGCGAGATGGATGCAGAAAGCTGTCACCCTTGGGTCGCTTCGTGTCCTCAAGACACACGAGGGTTTCGCCAGCCTGTCGTTGTGATATTCATCGTGCCCTGTGATCACCCATCTCACGGTTGTGAGACGTGGCCATAAGTGTGATTTACCGCGGTTCTACTGGGAGCCGGTGTCATGTTTTAAATGGCAGTTGCTCTCGGTGGGACACTGCGGTGGTTGTTTAGCCTTTTTTTAAATTATATATCAAGTTGTTTGTGTGTTTGTATGTATGTCGCCGCATCAAACGCAAACGCGGGCATGAATTGTTACCAAACTTCGCACGTACACTTCTGAGACACCCCTATATGTTTATACGGTAGCCTCAGGGGGGGGGGGGGGGGGCACTGCGGCGCATGTACACTCCTTAGAAACTCCTACATGTTTATACGGTAGTCTCAAATTGTTATTTTGCAACCATTTTCTTATATATATACATACATACATACATACATACATATATATACATATATATATATATATATATAGATATATATATATATATATATATGCTGCCGGTCAAAAGTTTCCGGACATAGTGTAAATTTCAATGTTTTCTTAAATTTTCAATAAATTCCGTAATAATCAATATTTTTTAATGTTCTTGTGCTCATCTAAAAGCTATTTTTTATAGTATCGCAGCAGCTTATGAGCATAAATCTTTTTAAAAAATTCGTATCAGAGTGCAAGAACTTGAAGTTGGAAAAATGTGAAAACATCTTATCTGTAGGCAAATAAAAATAAAACATTCAATAAATATATATTTTAAGGGACTTTTATAGAAACGTTATGGTTATATGTTTCATACATTTACAAACTAGAAAAATTGCGCTAAAATGAGCCCAAGAACATTAAAAAATATTTATTATTACGGAAGTTATTGAAAATTTAAGAAAACATTGAAATTTACTCTATTTTTGCAATATCTACTCAACAAATAGACTAATTGGCTTCATCCTGGGCTCATTTCATACAGAATTTTGAGAGCAAAATATAATTTTTCTATATTACCAAATTGTACCCAGTGACAATTCTAAAAGCAAAAAAGTAAGAAATTTCAAAAATAGCAAATGTACCAAATTTATGAATAAATTTGCAGAGGGCCCAGTTTAGAAATTTTAGAATTAGAAATTCAGTACAGTAGAAGTCCGATAAGTTGCCGTCCGATAAGTGTACACTCCCCTTAAAACGTCATCACACGCACGGCACGCACACTAATTGGGGTTCTCCCACTACGTGTGCTACTTTGCTTATGATTTGCGCATCATTCTCACGCATGCGCGCACCTAATATCGTGCTACTAGAGGGGGCATCCGATAAGTCCGGAATTCCTGGAATATTCCGCTCCTACAGCCCCGAAATGAGAAACTTATCGGACTTCTACTGTACATTTGAAATTTATTGCTTGGCGACTTGATAAATTTATGGTTTATAAAAAAACTGAACTCCGGCCAGTTTTGAAACTTTTGAATTGTCAATGTGGAAAATTTGGTAATACAGTAGGACCTGTCGCATCGGCACTCGTCGCATGGAAATCCTCGGAGGGAATTAGTCCCCACTTGTGAACTTCTCCACTAACCGCGATAGGTAGGCGCACGCGCGCAAGGGCGCAGCAGACGCCATGCGAAGCCAGTCAGTACTATGTGTATGAATGTGCAATGGCCTGTAACGGCCGGTCAAATATTAGGGCCTTGTACATTTTGAAATACGTCACTACCAGGAGGTGTAGCTAAGATTTGTTCTGCGACCTGCCTGATCGAAAGTGGAGACCCAGTCCGTCCCGATTCGACGAGTTGTACTGTATCGGAATTTATAGTTGGGCGACTTGATAAACTTAGAATTTATAAGTTAATTTTCAGAGGTCCCAGTTTAAAAATTTCAGAATTTGAAATATGGAAGTTTTGAAATTTATTGCTTGGTGACTTCATAAATTTATATTTTATGAAGAAAAGTGAACACTTGCCAGTTTTTTAATTTTGGAATTATCAATGTAGAAAATTTGTTAATATCGGAATTTGTAGTTGGGCGACTTGATAAACTTATAATTTATAAAGAAATTTGCAGAGGGCTCAGTTTGAAAATTTCAGAATTGGAAATTTGGTAGTTTTGAAATTTATTATTTGGCGACTTGATAAATTTGTAATTTATAAAAAAAAAGTGAACACTCGCCATTTATGAAATTTTAGAATTGTAAATGTGGAAAATTTGGTAGTATCGAAATTTATCGTTTGGTGGCTTCATGAACTTAGAATTTATAAGTAAATTTGCAGAGGGCCTAATTTAAAAATTACAAACTTTGTGAATTTGCAAATTCACATACAATGCTAAATTGGTTTATCTATAAAATTTGTGCGTTGTTAAATGGTATCTACAAAAACTATTTCAATATTTTTGTACGCAATTTTATTCACATTTTTAATTTTTATTTCCCAATTGAAAACTGCCTTACCTTTGGTTGCGACTCGAAGTCTCGACTTTCGGTCGATGAGGAAGGGCGCCCCGATTTCATTGCGCCAGTAAGCATGTCGTTTGGAGCGCGAGTGTGACAGCCTCACACTTTCTTGGCTGCTTGCAACTACAGTCTCATGGTCTTCACACACACAGTACCTGTCAATTTAATCTAGATTTTGCTCCTTTGGCGACGTATTTCGCGAAATTCAGGTTCACCATCATCCAGTCGTGGGTCTCGGGATATAAAGAGACACCTGAGAATGCTTCTTTGAGGTCAGAATTGTGATTAAAAAAATAAATTTGCGGACGGTTCTCGCCTTTTAGATACTTTCGAATGCTATCCGTAGATTTCTTACTTTCGCAAAATGACAATTTTCCGTCAAAATATTAATTTTCTCAGCACAAAGGTTTGTCTTTCAAAATTTTACCGATCCGAGGATCACGCAAAACCCCGGATATGTGGTAAGTTTTCTTTCTTTCATTCTCAAATACTTGGGCAAACAATATGTATTGGGACAGTGCCGTACATATGAAAAAAATTCCAAATCGGATTTAACCAACACCCTTAATTTGTTTGAATTTGATTTTTTAAATCGTTTTCAATTATTTATTTTCTTTTTCAGATTATTTACATTTAATTTCTTTGAATTATATCTTCCATTTCAACATTTGAACCCTTCTTAACTCGTCTTTAAAATGATATTTCATTCTCTAATACTATATTATACTTTTGAGATAAAAGAAAATTATTGTCAATACAAAACTTAAAAAATTTCCTTACTACAAGTTTTTATATAATCATTTAAAAGTGCTAAATCATTACAAATTATAATTTTGTGTTAGAAATTATTTCTCGTATATTTCATTAAAGTATTTAACTAATATTCCTACATTCAGATTTGTGTAATTACTTACATCCACAATCATCCTATGAGAGCTTTAATTTAATCGCTCATCTCAAGCGGTGGGTCGGTTCAACGAAAAACAGGTGCACATCTGCGAGGCCTCACTTTTTAAGGCCTTGGAATTTGTTTGCCTTGACTTGGCTCGAAATGGGTAGCCTCGAGTTAGCCTGCCTTGCTTTCCTCGACCCCCACTTTGCCATTCCTCATCTTGAACAATATTACTACTTTTGAACCATATTCTCATCATTAATAAACCATTAAATGACCCATATAAGTATTTTGACAACAAAGCAACTATCTAAACTACAGAGTCTAAGCAAAAAAAATGTTTCTGTGTTATGTTATACCTGATGATTGCATTATTGATCATTATTCATTAATCATTTCAACTGTTTTTGTTCATTAGCCGTCCATCAAACGAAAAGTAAAAAAAGATCTTTTAATTAGTATCTAACATACATATTAATTTGTTTTAGATATGCATGAAGAGTATCAAAAGAAAAAACCTCACGATATTTCGACAACTGAAATCGAGACTCATAACGCGCCTTCAGTAACTCAGTTATCAAATTTGACGTCTAGCGATAATTTATCATCTAGCGATAATTTCTCAAATACAATGTGTAAGCTAGAGTGTGAAGAAAATACAGATAATACGTCTAGCATTACTAATCTAAGCAAAAGTTTGCAAATGATTGGCGAAGCATACATTTCGGAAGATTCTCAAGAGTCAGATGAACATAGCGAGAGTGAAAATATTCAACAGAATTTACGATTAGCTGATTGTGCAAAAAGTAATAGATGTGAGAGTATCGGAGAAGTGATTAATAGCAGTCATGAATATCAGCAATTAACAGGAAAAGCTGGAAATGCTGGTGGGGCGAAGGGAAAATGTAAAAAATTAGAATTTAAAAGAAGCATTAGTTCGACAAATGAAATTATGTCTGATGAACGTGGATATCAAGAAATAAACGTTAAAATAGAAAGTAGCATTAGGTCACTAGCGTCAAATATTGCGAGTGCCAATGAACCGAAGGAGTGTTTAAGAAATACAGAAGACTTTACTGAATTAAAAATTGATGAGGATGAACAATTCACTGACAAAAACTTAAACACATGGGAAAATCAACTTAATAGCAGAAACTTAATAGCAGAAACGGAAGAGGCTACCTTAAGACCATGTGAAGAAGATAAAGTTAATGACAAAATAACACAATATGTTGAATTAAATTTTGATGAGGATGTTGAACCTGGTAAGATCACTGAAACCCTGATAAATTCCGAAACGGATTTAAGTTTGTGTGACCAACTAAAAGATTTAAATGTCAGTCCGTCAGTAAATTTAGATAAGAAAATAGAATCACAGGAAAAAATGTTCATAGAAGAGTTAGTTTCTCCAGCTTTTTCTAAAGTAGGTACACGTTTATTTACAACCAATGTAGATAATAAGACTGAAATTACAAAACCTTATGAAGAAGCAAATAATGATTCAGAATTTATACCGACTCTTCTCTCGCAAGATCCTATTAGAGAAGATCTTGTTATTGATACATATGTAGTAGATAATTCTGAAAAACCTTCAGACACAGTAAAAGAAGCAAATATGGAAATGGTTAAAAGTTCTGAGTGTTCTGCAGAAAATGACATGGAAGAGCCTGAGCAAGTTCAATTAAAAGTTTTTGAAGCATTAAGTTTTGAAATAACAGAAAAGTCTGCAAGTATTCCAACTGAAGAAGTTATTAACGTTGAAATTAAAAACGTTGCGGATCAAGAATTAATAAAGGAGAAATCGATTAGCACAACATCGATGGCAAGACTAGAGAATATCCAGGAAGCTTCTGTTGATATGTTAGAAACAATTCAATGCCCACAAGACGTGATTGACAGCAAATTTGAAGATAATCAGGATTTAATAACAATGGACGAATCGAATCGAATTGAATCGAAAGAAAGTACATCGGAGAAGAAACTGGTTAAACCTAAACTGTATTCAGATGAAGCAGAAACGAAAATATCAGAAGAATTACCTCAGAAGTCAGAAGAACTACTATATATAGAATCAGAACCAGGGAAAAATATTGATTCGTTTGAAGAAATAAGTTTTGATTTGATCCCGGGCAATAATGAACCTCCAACAAAAACTATAGAATTTTTCGAAGCGGAAGCAGCAGAGAGTACAACACAATCTACTCAAAAAGTTGAAGCAAGTCCATTAGTAATCGAATCTTCTGAAGAAACTATCGATATTTCAAAAGAGTTAGAAGATGGATCCAAATCGTCGAAAGATCTTTCGCTTAAAAGCCATATAGAATCTGTAAGTATGGATTCTTCATTCAACTCGGAAGTTCCAAATTCAAATTCTGAAATATCTGAATTAGAATCTGCTGTTAAATTTTTGCAGGAGTCTGAAGTACAGGTTGATTCATCTCTTGAGGTGTCTATACAAATAGTAGAAAATGTTGCTGATAATGAATCGGAACAAGTAGACGAGCAGATAATACAAAATCCCATAGCGATCTCTGAAGCTGAAATAATCTCTGAAGCTGCCAAGTTAGAAAGCGAGCGTAAAGCTATACTGACGGAGAACGTATCATTAACTGAGAGAAAATCTTTCGAATTATCTATCTTACCCTCAAAGAATGTGAGCAGTTTATTAACTTTTGCAAAACACACAGAATCAGAAAAAGATTCAGGAAAATCTGCTGTCTCAGAACGCGTAGATGTTTTACCCAAATTGACAGACAACGTACTAACTTCTAGTGAATCAGTCTCTAACGTATCCGTTTTAGAAGAGAGGTTAAAGGAACCACCAACAATAGTAATACCTAATATAGATACAGTAAAGGTGTGTGAATTGTCGACATCAAAGACGAGTTTGCTGATACAAAAAGACGCAAAAGTCAAGATGGAATCTCCTAAAGGCACTGAGAAAATAGAAACTCCGAGAAAAGATTCGGAAATATCAGACTCAGAGAATGTTGGTTCACCTAGGATCATTTTAAAAATTGCCAAATCTGCAATAACGGATTGCGTGGAACCGAAATCGCCAAAAAGCCCGAAAATACGTTCTGCTACGAACTCTCCAAATTCTGATGACAGTCTAGGACAAAAATTAGGGAAAATAAAGTTAAAATTGTCCAAAAGTGGGCATCCTTCAATTATATCAAATGAAAATTTTGAAGAATCTTCACAATGGCACACGGAAAGCACATCTTCTTTGTCTCCAGTTGGAATGAAAATTAAATTGTCGAAGGCTGGTGAAGCATCGGTTATACAATCAGAAAAACTTGAAGACTTGGACGTTAAAGAAGTTCAGCAAAAGTTTGAGGATCTCAAGAAATCAGAAACATCGTTCGGTATGAAAATTAAATTATCCAAGACTGGAGACGCATCCATAATACAAGATTCAAAGGAAATTCTGCCAAAATCGAAAGAAAAGACTGAAGTTACACAGGATGTGTTAAAGAAAAGCGAATCTTCTATAGGAATGAAAATTAAATTATCCAAAACAGGCGATCCATCTATAATTCATCCGGAGAAAGAATACGTTATGGATGAAGACTGTATAAAGAGAACTGAGTCTCCTCTCGGAATGAAGATTAAATTATCAAAAACTGGTGATGCATCAATCGTCTCTGAATATTCCGAGGAACCGAAAGACGCGTTTAATATGAATGAATCTCCAATTGCAATGAAAATCAAATTGACAAAAACTAAAGGTGGGGCATCAGTTGTTTCAGTGGATACAAAAGAAGACTTAGACAGACTGGATATTTTTAATATTCCAAAAAGAACGGAATCGCCACTGGGTATGAAAATCAAGTTATCTAAAACTGGAGATGCCTCAATTATACATCAAGATTCTGATGAATTGAACGAATGTACAAGGCAGAAGGATAAGTTAGAAGTTACTTCAGAAATCACGAAGCAGGATACTGCTATTGGCATGAAAATAAAAGTATCAAAGACAGGCGAAGCAACTATTTTACATTGTAAATCTATTGATGCATCGAATATTCAATCAGAACAATATACCTACTCAGATGAACTTAAAGTTAAAGAACATCAGTTAGGGTCTTCAAAACAGGCTGAATCAATAGGAATGAAAATAAAATTATCTAAATCCGGTGACGCTTCAATAGTACAGACCGAGATTTCCGCAGTTACTGAAGGGACATTTCAAGATTTTAGGAAGCCAGAAAAGGAAGAGATCGATCTAAAATCTTCTGAATTTTCAAAAAATAAACAGTTAAGAGTAAAAGATTTATTAACTGCGGACACAGATAGAAAAGAAAAACAAAAGAACAAAGAAGCAACGAAAAAAAGCGAAGAACCTGCATTAGAAATGAAGATTAAATTGTCTAAAACAGGACATCCTACAATTGTCGTATGTGAAAGTTATGCAGATTCATCTAATAAAAGTAAAGAAGCCGATCTACATTATGTTTCGTCTCACAAATATAATAAAGAGGGTACGTCGTCAAGTTCATCAATAAATTGCCCTTCCCTCATGCTACAGCATATGCAGTCGGAATTAACAATTGAACCAGTGCAACAAATTCAGAAGACAGAATCAAACGAAATATCAGCCAAACGGAAGGATGTGACGATATCCTCAATTGAATCCAAAAAGCTTAAACTTGAATCAAAAATATCTCAAATTTTGCCCGAGGTAACGATTCAACCCGTTGCAACTAGGGAACAAAAACAAGCTCTTTTTGATGCCAAAAGCAGCAACATTAGTCGTGAACAAATACATGTTATAAGTCAGGAAATTAGTATTACTCAAGTTAAACTTAAGGCAAACTTAGAATCTGGATTGAAAAATACTGCATCTGATGAAAAGCCGCATAGCTTATTAAATAAAGTTACCCATTCATCTCCTGCGAGTTCCGATTGTGAAATTATTGAACATCGACCGGAATTGGTTATTGTTAATGAAAATTCGAATTCTAGTCAAGATGTTGTAATAATAGAAGAGGTACCACCGGCTCGACTACCTGAAGTAAAAGTACCAAAAAAAAGAGGTCGGCCTAGAAGAAACGATTCCGGTATGCGATTTGTAGAACCTGTTCAAGTCATTTTACCTCGAGATCCACTTGCACTAGATGAAGGTTCTCTTCAACATGAAACAAGAGAGAATGAAAGACCTAGAAGAACTTGTAGAAGTCAAAAGAGTTATGCACCACCTAAAAGAGGAAGGGGAGGAAGAGGTTAGTAACATTTTCTTTTGAGTGTATTAAGGGTGTTGCTTAATTCGACTAGGAATTCTTTCTTATTGATATATACGGCACTGTCGCCGCCACGATAAGTAAGCGTGCCGTTGGTAGCGTTAATCTCGCTGCCTACACTGCCTGTTGGCAGCTTATAACTACAATCTCATTGTCCTCACACGTAAAACCTCTCAATTTTCTCAGGTTTTTGCTCTGTTTCGCGAAGTAAATCACGAAATATATGTTCACTATCTTCAGGTCGTGGATCTTGGAAGAAGACCCCCGAGAATGTTTCTCCGATGTAAAGTTGGTCGCAAAAAAATAAATTTTCAAACGGGTCTCGCCATGCGGCTCTTGGCGTCTGCTATCGTTACATTTCTCCGTTCTGAAAAATGAATATTTCCACTCAACATACTCATTTCCTCAGAACAAGAGTAGGCCTTTAGAAATTTTATCGATCCCAGGATCACGCAAGACCCCGAATATTTCGTGAATTTTCTCTCTTTCATTCTAAAAAATCGGAGCCAGTACCGTACATATAAAAAATTCTAAGTCGGATTAAGCAACGTCCTTAAATATGAACATACATCAAAGTTAGGGTGGTTTAAAAGAAGGTTTTTCTTTAAAGGCACATTATATTAAGATTGGTCGAGATACATATATTTTGATTTTCATCCTGGGACTAACGGGAATAGTTGTGTTTCACAAGGGGAAGGTCATAGGTGGTGTTTTTTGTTTTGATTCATACTTTTTGTAAAGAAAGGTCATGGCCCCAATGTAAAGTTGTGAAATTCCTAGGACCCAATATTTGGCCAGTTTTGAGAAAAACGGCTTTAAAGAAAATTGAGGCCAGCTCTTGGACTTGAAAACGCCGTCTCCCAAGCGACCGAGTAGCTCAGCGGTAGAGCGCCCTGTTTGAGCGCAGAGGACGCGGGATTGATTCTCGCCGCCTGCATTTTTTTATTTATTTGTTTTTTTTATAATTATTTAAATGTTTATATATTCGATTCCCTCGTAAAATTTTTGTCAATTACGTGATAATAAACGTTTTGTATGCTTTTTCCAATGAAATACTCCCATTTTCAGAGTTTTTTCACATAAAAAGGTAATTTTTATAAATTTTATAAATTTAATCATTTACTTAAAATTGATGGAACGGTCCCATGGGCCGTTCCTTCGTCTACCTGAGAAACACTATCAATAGCAAGTGGGGACACGAAAAAGAGAAAGTAGCAAAGGCGCCCTTGCCCTTGTACGAAAGTAAGAGTAGTTGTTTGCTTGACGTGACAGTGTAAAAGAGTATTTCGAAAAGTGTCCAGAAGTGCTATTTAATTCTAATACTTTTGCTAATATAATTCTCGAAGTGTTCTTGGCCCTTCGACAGAAAACGAAATTGAAGAAGAATCGATTCATAGTGAAACCTTGAAGTCGCAATTAAAAGATGCTGTTTGTCATTTTGGAAGTTTGCTTACTGAAAATAATCTTTTCACAACACCATCATTAAAACGGCGCGTTTCATGCTTATGGACTGAATGTAAAAATGACGTGTTCCGAACGATGTGTGAGAAGACGCACGAAATTACTCTTTTTTGGAGTTCCGTGACGTGACAAACATGAAAAGGGCTCTTTTCATAAGCATTCTTGCATTTTACAACAGTTGAAATGGAGATAGTTAGATGAAGATCGAGATAGGTCGATGTTTTCAGCGATAACTGTAGCGTGCTCGTCTTGCCACTTAGTGATAGGAGAGCTTACAGCCGCTAGGTGGCACCAGCTGCTCTAGTCAAAGTTCCGCAAAAATTCAATTTAGATAAATGAAAAAATGCTTTTACTATACAAAGATGTTAATATATGTCTTTTCAAATTGAATAACTTCAACTTTTAACCTGGTTTGTGAATAACCTAGAAACTTTTATTATTGATTTGTATTAAAAAGAGCAGTTTTTCATTTATCCAATTCAAATTTTCGCGGAACTCACTGGAGCAGATGGCGCTATCCAGCGGCTTGAAACCTCCCCATTGCGCTTGCTTTAGAGCAGAACGTGCAGAAAAATCAACAACTGCTTATAACCTCACCGATATGACGTCTTAATTGCAAAACAGTCGAAAATTAACAAAAATGTCGATATGGAAGAAAGTGGAGAGTTTCATGCAGCATGAAACGTTTTTCTTCGTAATTTGGTAACTTTACATCATTCTTTTATTTAATTCAGAATTGATGTTTCTTTTAGGGGGGCTCCGCCCTCCGAACCCCCACCTGGGTTTCACCCTGGACCTTGCACGCTCCTTCTCACGCCACCATCGACGGAACTTACTGTCTTTTCATGATCTTGTTGCAAAAAGTATCGGGCGTGTCTCGTAGGAGGCCCCGTTTCGTGACTCGTGCACTGTTTTTGGACTCGTCACGAAAAGACAGTCGCCTCCCACTGGATACGCAATATACTGTATTGCACCAAAAATGTCTGAAGTGATTTCTCAAGGATCCATCCTGATAGGAGAAGAATTATATATTTATGCAGTGGAAAAGGTCGTCGAAATAAGTTTGATCGCAGATGATGAACTGATAGCGTTGCACGAAATCGACGAAGAAAATGTCTATGAAGAAGTCCGGAAGGAAGAAGCAGAAAAAGAAATTTCACCTGAGGAGTACGAACCTGAAGAAAAAAAGAGGAAAGAAGCCGAAAATATTTCTTTGGAATATAAAATTAAGGTCGTCACTATAACCAAGCAGCATCCAGGGTGGAATTTAAAAACTCTGCAGAGAAATGGCTGTCATCGCTTGAAACATATGCATCA
>CAKNYM010046782.1:5102-33480 GCA_932195095.1 Andricus curvator | reverse complement strand
CCCAAGAAAATTTTCAGCAAGTCACGACAAGAAATTTGCAACAGTGGGCTTTAGCGGCTGCAAGTCAATTTCCAAACTTCGATATTAAAGCTTCTGTAGTATGTGTCGTTCTATTCAAACGAAACAATAGGATTCGTCATCACTATAACCAAGCAGCATCCAGGGTGGAATTTGAAAACTCTGCAGAGAAATGGCTGTCATCGCTTGAAACATATGCATCATTTATCCAGATGGGAGGAGCAGGTAAAAGACGGTGGCACTACTTTCGATAAATACGCCACTATTGATTCCTGAACGTATGATCGATGTATCGAAACCCAAGAAAATTTTCAGCAAGTCACGACAAGAAATTTGCAACAGTGGGCTTTAGCGGCTGCAAGTCAATTTCCAAACTTCGATATTAAAGCTTCTGTAGTATGGGTCGTTCGATTCAAACGAAACAATAGGATTCGTCAGCGAAAAGTTACGAAGTTTGTATCACGCAGAGAGACAACCACACTGGAAGAAACTTTGGCTGCAGCAGAAACATTCCGGATTCAGACACGAGATTTAATTCCTAATTTTGAAAAAGATTATGTCATCAATGCAGACCAGACAGGTACGTAAAGAATTTTTGTGATGACATTTATAATCCTACGCTTAACGTGTTCAATGTTCAAAAAAAGCCTTTAATAAATATAGAATTTAAGATATATATATAATATATATATATATATATATATATATATATATATAATTTAATATTATAATAAATTAATATTAATTTGAATATAAAATTGTATAGGGTTTATTTCTTATTTACAATTTTTTCAGGATGTTAATATAAATGCAGTTTCAACATCACGCTCCCTGAAAAAGGATACAAGGCTATTCTTGTCAAAAGACAAGATATGAAAAATGTGACGCCCTCCTATACAGCACAATATTCTCTCCGCTGCCTCTAGTTTTCGTGTGCCCGCAAGATTCTACAGGAGCTTTCGGTACTAGGGTTCAAAAGACCGTGGATGAGTATTCAAAGAAATACAAAAATGTTATTTTACGTCTTCGAAATCTGGTAAGCTTACCACAGTTTTGTTTAAGGACTTCCTCCACGATACTTTAAAATCATGCGTTGGGAAAAATAAGTTTCTTCTTTTGATCGACTCTTGGGGCAGGCAAGCGAATGCGGAATTGTACGACGAAATGTTTCGAGATGATAATAAACTACCGACATGCACAATGAAAGTAATCCCTCCCAAATGCACACCGTTAGTTCAACCCTGTGATGTGTACTTTTATCGACAAGTGAAAAACCTTATTAAAAAAATGAAAAACTGTGCATATTTAACAGAACAGGGGTGGGACTCCGATACTGCTTCGAAGTCGAAAATCGAACGAACCTCTCATTCTATCTCCACACGTTAGAAAAAGAGGTCCGTTCGACTTCCTACTTTCGACACGGCATCGGAGTCCCACTGCAGGAACGCGAAATCAATTCTCGCGAAGATTGTATCAAAATCCAGTCTATTGTACATCAGTTATCATCTCCTGTATTTCTCGACAATAAAATACGCGTGGTTTGCTGCGAAACTTTGTGATGATCGAGACATTCATTCTAATGTAAATCAAGTGTGCTTTCCAATGAAGATTTAAGAAAAGCCTGCTCTTGTGCCAAATCTTCCTTCATTTGATGTGCAAGATGTAGCATTTCTTTCTGCTTTGTCTGCTTTTACGACAATTATCATTCTAGCTCTTGCGACTGACTGTCAATTCTAGTTTTATTTTTCTCTGCAATATTTTTCTTATTGTGATTCGTGATATTTTATTCGAAATAAAACTATAAAAAAAATTTCGCTTATATTCTCGTTTAAAAATATTCATCTACATGACAAAAACTTCATATCTTATTTAAAATATATTCTTATTCTATATTTTCTTTATCAATTTTAAGTAAATGATTACATTTTTTAAATTTATAAAAATTACGTAATTGACCAAAAATTCATGAGGGAATCAAATATATAAACATTTAAATAATTCTAAAACAAAAAAAAAGCAGGTAGCGAGAATCAAGCCCACGGTCTCTGCGCTCATACCGGGCGCTCTACCGCTGATCTACTCGGCCACTTGGGAGACGGCGTTTCTAAGTCCATAAGCTGGTCTCAATTTTCTTTGAAGCCGTTTTTCTCAAAATTGGTCAAATATTGGGTCCTAGGAATCTCACAACTTTAATTTAGTGCCATGACCTTTATGTAAAAAAAGTATGCATCAAAACAGAAAAACGCTACCTATGACTTTCCCCTTGTCAGCATCAAAATCACACGTGTCAAACTTTTTGAAAATGGATTCCTGTTTAGATCCGCCGTGAAATACATACATGAAATCGGCCTTATTATTGTTCAGCCATTTAAAGTAAGTAGCAAATAAATATAAATTCGATCAAACTAAATTGCAACAGCCTTCCGTGTTGTGCTGTAAAGTGCATAATAAGGTAAAGTAAAGGGAGGCATTATGTAAGTAAAAAATACGAAAATAAAGTGTTTTGAAAAATTCGAGATTAGGATGATATTGTATGTGATACTTTAGAGTAAATATTACTTCGAAAATAAAATCGTGCAAGTCTTTGAAAGTGCGGAGAGGGTGCATTTGTAATATCTGGTAGTAATTTATTGCATAGATCAGGGCTCACCACCTTCAGCAGGTGTTGACTGCCACGACAATTGTTTGACTGCCAGAAAGTTTTTCTGTCATTTTTTCTTCGGTTTCCAGGAATCCTGGGAAGGGTTACGGTCGTTACGGTCACGGCTCGTTACAGCTCATCTTTCACACCAAAGGGTCTGCATTTTTTGTACTCGAATTCATAATACGTTTCATTTTTTTATTTAAATTTTTAATTTACCACGAAGAATTAGGGACCAGTCGAAGGACAAGTTCGACGAAAATTTATTATGGCCTATTTGACCTAGTTTTTTAACTGACACTGATAGTCAAGGCAGTCAATGATTGCCTTCTGGTGAGCCTTGGCATAGATGGACGCCTCACTATAACTGACTTTTGAAGCTGACAGGCTCTGTGCAATGGAATTAAAAGCATTGTTTTTCTTTCACTGTGCTGGTCGATCTTTGTACACGAATCGGAATAGATTCTGTAGGTATTGTAAAGCTTTGTTTTGAAAAAGTGTGAAGTAGAATGTCCATAAATGTCTTCTCTTGGGCACATTAAGCAACCCAGACGTCTAGCGCACGCTCGAGCTTTGAGTTCAAATCGTCAGTTAAATCGTCGTATACCATACAACCATAGTGAAAACGAGATAAAAGTAAACCAAAAGTATCCTAGTAGAGGTAGGTAAAAAGTCCTTGTTCCTGGTTAATTGTTGTAGTATTCTGTAAGTTTTCCTCAAAATACTCAGTACATGCTTTTTCCAAAACATCCGCTCTCAGCGAAATCTCGGTAACGTTTCAGCTGTAACCACGTCTTTCGACCATGAAATAGGTGGTTGTAGTGTGCAATGGAGTCAATACGTCAGTCCGGAAAAAGTCTCGTGCACCCTGAGGACATGGAGTAACACAAATGAAACCGCCTTCTGTGTTTTCCCCGCAAGCGTCTCGTTATTTCGTAGACACGTAGGGATGCTCTTCAGGCTACGAACCAGTGAATGCTTGGCACCTCCGAGAGCATCAATGGTCTAGACGACTAGCTAAACAGAATATTCTGGGTGCAACCGTCTAAACTCCCTTATATAGTATATTGCATAACTATGGGAATATCTTTTCATTTCAGATAGCGACACGACAGCTTTTTTGATATACTGACAACTCATGATCTTCTCATGAAAAATTCCTCTCTAGAAGGTGACGCTGTTTGTAGTCACCCTGTCCTTCCCAGATAAGATGGTAAATCTGGTTTTTTGAACAGGTATTAGCCTATTAATGCAACCCACTATCCCAGAGGTCGGACTCTTTAGGAAAAAATCTCCAGGAAGCGCGTCATCCACTTCAGCCAGATCTTTGAGCTTGAGAGAAACTTGGCTGTAATGTTTCTCCAGGTCCTAAAGCATCGCTTTTCCTCTACTGGGTGCCTGCCTGCGGTTGGTCTTAGTGTCGCCTATCTTTCTCTGCTTCCGACTTGTTCTGGCTGCGTTAGAGTAGGTGCTCCGCGTATATAACCCATTCGCTGGAGGTGCTCGGCACGGTTTCGCAGCAGTTGGTGCGAAAAGTGGATCGCTTTTGGCATTTCTCGCACCACAGAGCATGCAGCAGCGCCATTTAATCTCTTCGCCTAGGGGCTATACTGTTATCATAGCACTCTAGTAGGTCGTCCCTCAGTTGATCTGTTCACTGAAAATCATAGAGACGTTTCCATTCCATCGTATTGTCTCCACCTTGATTGGCTCCCCCAACTCTAGGGTAGTTGGCACTGTCGTCCGACCCATTATCGGGAGCCCTGCGCGTTCGCTGGTTTTGAACCACATTCAAAAATCGTTTTTCCATTTTCATCCCACGAGCAGGTAAGGAAAGGGTTCGTCCGCTCTCGCAGATCTCCATATACCAGGGTAAGACTCTGACAGGTTGCCTGGTATCCCAGAGGCCGCTTGGGGGGTTTTCCTTCGGGACCATTCCTGGACCATTGTCCGCGACTTGTTATTAGTTTGCGGCCATATTCAGAAGTAACTATCGGTACAGGGGCAACCTGAGGACGCGTCCGGTAGCCTGGTGAAAAGCTATCTGTTTCTGCTCACAAATAAACTGAACCGGTTTATATACATGTGTATATATAAATAAAAAATTGGCTGAACAATCCGCGCAGGGTCCCTCTGGGAGAACTGCAATCCAGGAAAATGACACTGACTCCCAGTAGAACCGCGGTAAATCTCACCTACGGCCACTCCTTACGACCGTGGGATGGGCGACCACAGAGCACGATTAAATCACAATGACGGACCAGCGCGGCGAAACCCTCGTGTGTCTGGAGGACACGGAGCGATTTAAGAATAACTGCTCTCTGCATGCATATCGCAAGTGCCTCGGCAGGTTTTTGGCACGTGGTTATGGTTTTTAGGTTACGAACCAGTAATGGTTTCGCAACTCCGAATACACCGATTGCAAAGACAATCATTTTAACTGAAGTCAAAGAGAACGATGTCAGGCCTCGAGTGTGCAATGGGGTCTATTGCCGAGAACTTCTAGTTCCAGTAAATTCGGCATTTCTCATTCTTGACAATTGACTCTATCTCCCTCAGAGCGTTCGGCAGAGCAGGTCGCGGTCAACACCGTAAGAGCCACAAAGATGGTAGTAAAGCACTCTCAGGGCCGCATTGTGTATCTGGACGTACGTAATTTCCGTGTGAGTGGGACCCCTGAATAGTATATGTGTTAGATACCATCCTGGCACGCGAAAATGAAACCCTTCTGCTTTCCGCGATTGGTGTTAGTTTCGCTTTCTCTTCTTCGTCTGTGACTTCTCCTGGGAGCGGTTGGGGAAGCGTTCAAAATTGTTCAAAGATTCAAAGTTCAAAGACTTATTCTTGTGTGTAGCAGTTGTGACGTCTGGGACTTATTGTTAGTCAATCACCTATTATTAATGCTTCACCAGCTCCTTATTTTTTATTCAGGATCATTTACGTAGCTTGAAGAAACATAAAGCGAGGACGAGAATAACCAACAAATCGAGAGAATTATTATATTACAATTATCATATATTTATTTGCCTATTTATTTGTTTTGTGTTATTTTATTCTTGCTTACAAATGTTCAAGAAACCAAGTTTGCTGATTTTCGCAAATGTCCAGTCTGCTAATAGTTTTTATACAAGTTATGTAACAAATCGAGAAGAATGGCTTTTGTTGTTAGAGAAGATATTGTGTTATTTTAATATTGCCAACAAATTTTCAAGAAAGCAATTTTGCTGGGTTTCATGAGAGTTGAGATTTTTTGTTAGTTTTTACAAGTTAGGTAACAGAAATTCTGAGATGAATCGAAAAGGGTAATTTTCGTTGTTGAAAAATACGTTTTGTTATCTAAATCTTGGTTAAATAATTTTCAACAGAGCAATTTTGCTGGGTTTCGCGAATGCTCAGGTTTTTGTAACTTATGTTAGAAGTTCTGTTTCAGAAATTCTGAAAGGAATCAAAAGAGGCGACTTTTGTTGTTCAAAAAGTTGTGTTATTTTAATGTTGCTAAAAAATTTGCAACAAAGTAATTTTGTTGGGATTCCCGATTTTTCAGTTTTTTTTGTTAGTTTTGTTAAATGTTATGTAACAGATATTCTGAGAGGAACCGAAAAAAGTCTCCATACCTCTCCTCCTTTTCTTTCTCTTTGGCAGTGATGTTGAATTCAGACGGAGCCGAGAATTCGATCACGAATATAGTTCGTTTCTCGAAGTCTTGGAGAACGATCTCAGGCCTCGTGTGTGCAACGGAGACTGCTGTCCGAAAATCGTAGTTACAGAAAATTTGGTACTTTTCGTTTTGGACAATTGACTCTATCTCCCTTGGAGCGTTCGGCAGGGCAGGGTCGCGACCAGCACCGTAAGAGCGACAAAGATGGTAATAAAGCACTCTTAGGGTCGCATTGTGTCTATAGATATACGTCGTTCCTGCGTGGGTCGGCCACCCCGATAGTATGTGTTCCAGGTACTCAGCGTGTGCATGACACGGTATGCTAAGGTGGAAATGACTCCGTCCTGGCATGCGAAAATAAAACCCTCTGTATCTGAATTAAGTCCTGATGATCTAAGAAAAGCAAAAGTTTGCTCCTTCGACAAGGACTGTTTTTCTACATTTCGGTGAAAGTTTCTGTGCATTTTCTTATCGAGTAGCTGTTGGTGAAATTTTTCAACCTCTGCTTTCTTCACTTCGGCTGGATGGATGCAGAAAGCTCTTATCCTTGGGTCTCTTCGTGTCCTCAAGACACACGAGGGTTTCGCCGGCCTGTCGTTGTGATTTCGTCGTTGCCTATGACCACCCATCTCACGGTTGTGAGACGGGCCCGTGGGTGTGATTTACCGCAGTGCTACTGGGGGCTATTGACATTTTTTGGATGGCAGTTGCTCTTAGTGGTACCCTGCGGTGGTTGTTTAACTTTTTTTTTAAATTATATATGTAGATGTGACGCGATCTGAAGAAAGACCCCTAAGCGGCCAAACTTAAATTTTAGAGGAGAAGCAGGAGAAGTGGCGACGGGCCGATAGAACGACATAGAACGACAATGTTTAGACGCTTGTACTGAATAAATTATTAATGATGGATTTTTTTAAACTATACCATCTTAAAGAGCAAGTTCGAATCTACTTAAAACATTAAAAATCAGAGAATCGATTTTTGGCCGCTTAGGGGTCTTTCTTCAGATCGCGTCATATATATATATACATATATCCAAAAATCAGATGAAGTTTTAGTTTTTGAGTTATTACATATTTAAGCCTGACCAATCAGGAGCGCGGTATAAACAGTCGTGCGTACGTGAGCGTGATTTCAACGCAGTATTATTGAAGCGAGCGCTGAGGTGGGGGTAGCAAGGGGAGAACAGCAGTTACTACACTACGTTGGACTCCTGCTCACGTACACACGACTGTTTATACCGCGCTCCTGAATGGTCCAGCTGAAATACTTAATAACGCAAAAACTAAAACTTCAACTGATTTTTGGAAAAGGAGTTTTCGATTTTTTTAAAAATATTTATACAGCCATATAAGTTCGGACACTTGAGTCTGGGACACCCTGTGTGTGTGTGTGTCTATATAAAATAATATAATTAAAATATTGAAGTTTTACAGGGTGTCCAGCGTGTGGGAAAAGCGTGAAAAGCGGGAATTGTACGGGAATTTTATTTGTGTGGGAAATGTACGGGATTTTTTATTTTGAAGCATGAATGTCGTATGTACCTTAATGATTTAATTATGTAGACAGAAGTTTTTGTGTATTTGTTAATTTTCAAATATTGCGCGCCATTAAACTACGTATGCGTGTGTTACGTCCAGTAGTGGGACTCCGATGCTGTTTCGAAGTCGAAAATCAAACAAACCTCTCTTTCTATCTCCACACGTTAGAAAAAGAGGTTTGTTCGATTTTCCACACGGTATCGGAGTCCCACTGCTGGACTTGTCCTGCCCTCTCGTGGTTAAATTTTGTTGCGATGTTCACTACACATAGGACAATAACAAATTTGCAAATGGCCGGACTATGATAATAAGTTGTTCATTCAGACCATTCAGAAGTTTACAAGATCCTGCTTAATTAAGGTAAGTAGATTTATATAAACTTTCTAAAAACTATTTAACGTGGTAACAAAGAGAACTAATTGACTGCTGAAATGTGCGAAATTGTGACTTCCGATTTGTTAAGATCTAATTGTAGGCATGAAACGATAAACTTATTATTATCTTTTATGCACCACATGCCAACTAACATAAGCTTTAAGAAGTCATGATAATCGAACTGTCTGGTATTTTTTAATTAAGAAATACATAATTGGATTTTAAATTTTTCGTTCTCATTACCTGAGTTTAATATGACTTTATGAATTCTAAACTATAAATTTGGTTATCGAAATATTTATGATCGCCTAAAAACGATAAAGGCTAAAGATATTCAGTCACAATCAAGGCTCGGAACGGGTTAATTTTTAGTAACTTAGTTACTTTTTGATCCGCAGTTACTAAAAAGTGACTTATTTTATGAAAAGGTTACTTTTGGTTACATTTTTTGCTTGAAATGACGAAATGAATTAATTCATTAATCGTATTATTTAAGAACTTTTGAAAAATGTAAGAACTCACATTTTTTCAGTAAATTTGGCACTTTAGAGGCGGGAACTCCTGATCAAAATTGCAATTTAGCTAAAATTTCTAGTTTCTAATTTAAAATTTAAATCTTTTTCTTGAAATATCGAACTATAAAAGATCGTCTTAATGTTATTCAAAAAAGTCTAGCCATTCAGTTTATATCATCTTCGTCTACATTGAAGGAAACGTGCTGTATCAACTGTACCAAATGCATCACAAAATGCTACCCTGTCTGAATCGCGAACAGCAATGTCTCTTACTCCCGCGCGAAAAGAGGCCATTGAATCATACTTGACGGCGGAAGATGTCACGACAGCCGAAACAATTCGGTTTTTACATACAATAATGTCGCATAACTCTTTAAGGCACGTAGCAAGTGCAACTGACATGTTTAAACTAATGTTTGCACACAGCAAAATTGCACAAAAAATGCAATTACAAAAGTAGAAAATACTGTAAGTTACAGTTTATGGTCTAGGTGCGTTTTTTGCAAAAGATCTTGAAACTGTTGTCAAGCCCTGTTCATTTTATGTAATAGGCTTTGATGAAGCCATGAACAAATTTGCACAAAAACAACAAATGGACATAATGTTGCGTTTTTGGGATTCTACAGTCCAGCATGTCAAATCTAGATATTTTACGTCAGTTTTTCTAGACAGTACCACCGAAGAAGATCTTCTTAAGGGTTTCAAAAGGGTGCTGGCTGAATGGGATCTAAAGAAAATTCTTCAAGTATCTATGGATGGACGTAATGTCAACTTTAAATTCATAAGACTTCTGCAAAACGACATAGAAGAAGGTCCAAATGATCCTAGTTTTCTCGATATTGGCTCTTGTGGAATTAACTCGTGGCATGGCAATTTTAAAACAGAGATACAGGCAACTGGATGGGAATTATCTTCGTTTTTTCGATCACTACATTATATCTTCCAAGATTCACCTGCTCGCCGAGGAGATTATACCAGAATTACGGATAGTATCGTATATCCATTAAAGTTTCTAGCTACACAATGGCTTGAGAATCTTCCAGTAGTTCAGAGAGCTAGAATCATTATGCTAGATATTATAAAGTACGTCGAACAAGTACAGAGTAGGCATAAGAGCCAGCAGCCTAAATGCAAAAGCTTCCAGATTGTTGCGGAGACTATTAAGGATGATATGCAATGGATGAAAAGAATCTTCTGACAGCTTAGGAAATTAAACTGGGCTTCGGTACTGGAAAAGCAATAGCAGGTTGTAAGAATAAGGCCAAAAAAGATATTCTCCAATTTCGCCAGGAATGTAGAATTTGTTTACAGTCTTTTATTTTAAAGCTTATGGAACGATCTCCATTGAAGTATTCAATGACAAAAAACATCATGTGCTTAAATCCGGAAATAATAGCTTCTGTTGAAGGTAGTACTACGTACTTGAACCGTTGTCTTGAAAAACTCGTCAATTCTAACTTGATGACTGGAAGTATTGCCGATTGCATCCAAAGAGAGTATTCCGACTTTTGCAGTCAGGAATATGTTAAAGAAGAAATGCGATTATATTCTCGAAGTGAAAAGCGGTTGGATATTTTTTGGATGGAATTATTATGTAAACACTGCAAATGGGAAAACTTAAAGAATTTCGCTAAAAAATTTCTTATTCTGTCTCACCGCAATGCCTTTTTAGAACGAGGCTTTTCTGTTAATAAGGAAATGATCGTAGTAAATCAAAATGAAAGATCACTCATTGCTCAGCGAAAATATTTGAGTCCGTAACAGCCAAAGTTGGATTTAAAAATCTTGATAAATCTAAAAACTGTTACAATCTGTGAAAAACGCACACAGTATGTACAAAGAGGCCCTCGCAGAGGACAGAAAGCTTAAGGAAGCTGAGAAAAAGCAGCTGAGGAAAAGAAAGACAAACAACGCGAAGTTCAAGCTTTGCAGGCTAAGAAACGTAAACTTCACGAAGAAAGAGAAATCCTTGCATCAGAAATAGAAACTAAGAAGAAAGACCTAAAGAGATAGTTTGTTTTTTAATTAGGTGAATTTTGTTTTAATTTTTAAAGTTAAAGCAATTGTACAATAAGAAGTTTATTTAGTTGTCTTTGTCATAAACTAAAAGTTTATTACCAACAGTAGGCTAAATATATGCAATTGTTGTACACTTGGAACCATCATTTTTGTACTTCCATTTTAGAGTTTGATTATGTGTATATTTTATGTTTATAAGAAGTCTCATTTTGAAAGGAGCATACCATAAAGCAATTTTTAAGTCTGATATATGTACGGGAATTTTGAAGAAGTCTGCGGAAAATGTACGGGAATTTTATCACGCGTATTCACTGGACACCCTGTAAAACTAAAATTTAGTTTTTTAGTTATAAGATATTTAAGCTAAACCAATCAGGAGCGCGGTATAAACAGTCGCGTGTGCATGAGTCCAACGCTGTGCTAATAACCGCGGTTCTATCGTCACTATCTCTACCGCAGTAGGAAAAACTCGGGGCTTAAAACCCAGGATTACTTACTGGTTATATACAGTGATAATCAGTCTCATAATAGCATATGCTTCAACGATCCGGTTGCCAAGAACTAAATTAATCAGTTATTTAAAACAACTGGAAAGCCTCCAAAGGGTTTTCTGCTTGGCGACCACTGGTGCTATGAAAAAACACCAACATCAGCTCTTGAGGCCATTGTGGACATTCCGCAGCTGCACCTTTTCGTAAGGAAGATTGCGGCAATGGAAGTCTATAGATATAGGTATATTCTTACTATGTAAACTGATGTTATGTTGAGGAAATTATCCTTCATAAAACTCTTCAAGGTCATCTTTCCTAAAAGGGAAGAGTGGCATGATGAAAGGGGAAGGGAAGAATTGTTTACATCAGGAGGTCTCGTTTGGTACACAAACGGATCTAAAGAATCCTTGGGAACAGGGGCTGGAATCTATAGAAAGAAGCCCCGGGCTGAGATAACGACAGCACTGCGTATATTCCCTACAGTTTTCCAGGCTGAAATACTAGCTATTAAAGCTTGTCTGGAGGAAATTTGTGAGATGGCTTATGAAGGCCAGACCATTTACATTTGTTCTGATAGTCAGACAGCTCTTAAGGCTCTTACATCTGAAGAGTTTACTTGCAGACTAGTCTAGAGTAACCTTCCGGTTCCCGGCCATGAGGATATTGAAGGTAGTGAGAAAGCAGATGCACTGGCTAAAACGGGAGCTTCACATCCCCTGATTGGCCCGGTACCCTACTGCGGTATTTCGTACGCATCGGCGAAAAGAGTAATTGGTAAATGGCTCACGGAGGAGCATTTAAGATATTGGAAGGGAACCAAAAAAATTGTGCATTCTAAGATTTTCAAACCTGGTACATGTACTATGAGGACTAATTAACTCTTGAACATGGAAAGAAGGCAAATTAAGATCGTTTAGGGATGTTTATTGGACACTGCTGACTGAAAAAACACTTGAACATCATGAGGATTGGAGACAATTCTCGTTGTCGAAAGTGTGATTTTCGTGAGGTGACAGCTCATCACATACTTTGTGAATGTGATGCACTGGCGTGCCTTAAAAATGAGTACCTGGGGGATTATTTTCTCTAACCAGACAACTTTCATGACATCTCCTGCAAATGAGTGTATGCCTTTATGGTAAAGACTGAACTTTAAGAGATAGTTAAATTTTAGGATATAGTACAATAGGTTTCACCGCAGTGCTATTGGCAGTTCATGTAAATTATACGGCATTATACGTAGACAACAGCTATCGACGGGTCTATCCAATATGTTTCTCAAGTCTGCTGGATTGAGATCGGAGACTGAGGGATTTCTTTTTGCTTGTCAAGACGACACTATAGACACCTTAGTTTACCGCAAGCGCACAATGAATGTACCTGTAAGCGATACCAACTGCCGAGAGTGCAAGCAAGAGAAGGAAACACTTGGACATGTTCTCAGGCATCACAGAGTGTCACCTATTCACCTTTTTTCACCTATTTTGAATTTTGTCACCTTTTGTCGCCTATTTTAAGAATTCGTCACCTTTTTCACCTATTTTACGGATTTTCACCTTTTGTCACCTTTTTTCGATTGAAAAAGTAAAATTTTATTCAAAATTACAACTTGTAATGCCTTGGAGTTAATTCGTGTTTGATGACGAGTCTACTACCGCATTTGAATAATCGCGCGCTTAGTTTTTACTGTAGAGTTGTGCTACTGGACGCTCGCCACAGTTCGCGTTCGTGCAGAAAAGGAGTATAAAACTGCTAGGAGCGACGCTGAATCTCTGCAGAATGCATTAAAAACGCAGTGAAGAAAAATACTGACGAGATAGTTATAAAAGAATTGTTTAATAGTTTAGATAAATTACGTTTTAAAGAGAAAGAAGTCAGAACGAAAGTAGATAAATTACAAGGCAAAATCAGACAAAAAAATTCCGTTTTGATCGAGAGTGCGGTAAAAAAAAGACGTATTGAAAATACGTTGACGTAGATTTATTCTTGTGCAAGTTATCCAGTCATGTGATATACACCAAAGCATAAAAAAGAGTATATAAGAAAAAAGTATTATATTATTAGTTTGACTAATTAAAATATTAATGAGCATCGAAGTACAAAGTCTGATTTGATAGATAGTTCGGTAACGAGAAGACGTATAATTAAGAATACATCAGCGAAGATGTATTGTTTGTCAACGCATGTAACAATATAATGTCTTCACCAAATTATTTCTCATTCTGCACCACTCAACGTATCAGTGCTACAAAGTCTGATATTGTCCTGCAAGATCTGAAGACGAAGATCATTTACGTGATTGAATTCTCGGCACCAGCCGATGGTACTATCACGGAAAAGGAGGAAAAGAATGGGGCTTAATATCAATATATCATTCATTTCTCAGTGAACTCAACGAGATTCCGGCTTGCCAGCGTCAGGCTCAGTCCATTGCGAACCGGATGCAAAAGGCTGTTCTTCTGGGATCACTTCATCTAGTCCGTCAACACTGTTCCTCATGACATTCTTCAAGGATTGGTAGCTCGAACAAAGTATCGAGAGGTGAAAGCTTCACCTCCATGTGTTCCGTCTGCCGCGTAAGGTAATCCGCGACTACTATCGGCGCAAAAATTATAGGCATCTGCCTTTGAAGTTTAACAACTCAGCCAAAAAAAATGCTAGAGTAATAAGTAAATAGTCATTGCAGTCGACAAATTTGAGAAATAATAAAAATTGTTGCTTAAAATTACAAAAATGTACAACCATACTATCTTCGGTTTGGACTTGCATGTTGGTGGCGGAAGTGAGAACGTGCTTAGTGACAGGTGGAGAGAGAATTTTACGGAATTTGTGTGGAAGGTGTGAGTGGAGTGTGAGGGTGGAAGCCGAGGAGGTGAGTAGGGTTGTGTGGGGTGAATTGGGGAGATAAAAAGTGAGTTTCAGCGTGGGTGGGAGATGGTATCTAGCTAGATAGGGAAAGTGAGGTTAGGTTGGCAAGTAATCGGGGGAGTGCGTGGTCAGGAGTCCTGGGCTTTCGAGGGTTCAAGGGTGGTTCTCGAAAAGTTAGGGGATGCTAAGGAAGAGAAAGGGGTGTCTGCAGGGACTGAGGAATTGAAAAAAAAAGTCGAAAAAAAAGGAAAATTTGGCGGCGAAAGACGCCAACATTTGGCAGAGACATCTGTCGGTTGCGGCAGGTACTGCATGGATAGGTCCCAGTTACCGGCGGTAGAGCGGGAGGTGGGCAGCGAGAGTACTGGCAGTGCTGGTAGTGAAACCGACGGGGAGGGAATTTTCCACAAGCCACGACGGCCAACAACGCGTCGCCCGGTGTCGAGCGGTGCGTCGGGGAGAGGGAGAAATCGGGACGGTGGCAACGAAGGAAGCGAGAAGGTAAGGGAGAGAGCGTCAAGCGCAAGTGACGGGGAGGATCTCTTGAAAAGGAAGAGAGACAGGCAAGAGAGTCCGGAGAAAAGCGAGGTCGAGAGCCCGTTTAAAAAAAGCGGGATAACACCGAGGTCACCCCCCAAAAAAATGGAGGGGATGTTGGAAAAGGAGGCTCTCGGGATGTTGTTAGGCGAGATCAGGGGACTGAGGGAGGACGTAAGGGGGACCAAGGTGCAGATGGAAGGTATGAGGGAGGACTTGCGAATCAGAGATGAGAAATGGGAAAAGGAGGTGAAAGAGCTGAGAGAGAGAGTAGATGGGTTAGAGAGGGAAAGAAAAGAAAAAGAAGTTAAAATAAAACAGATGGAAGAGGAGATTAGGGCGTGGAAAGAAAGGACGGAAAGAAGGCTTGAGAAGGTGGAGGGCAGGACGGAAATGGAAATAGGAGTCGGGGGTAGCGGGGGCGAGATTAAAGGTATTTGGGAGAGGGTAGGGAATATGATAGAAGAGAAAGTGGGAGAGCGTAGGAATGAAAAGGAGGAGAGGGCGGATAGGGAAAGGATAAGGGCAATGGAGTTGAGAATGGAGAGAAAGGAGAAGGCAGACAGGAGAAATAATATTGTGATAAGAGGGTTGAAGATGAAGAGCGGGGAAGAAAGGGAGGGTGTGGAAGCGCTGCTACAGAGCATAGGGTGGAATAAAGGCAGGGTAGGGAAAGTTAAGTTGGAGGGGAGAAAGGAGAAAGAAGTGGCGGTTGTGGTGTTGGAGAGCTGGGAAGAAAAATTGGGGGTAATGAGAAATAAAAATAGGATAAAGGATAAGGAAGTTTTCATCGATCACGATTTGACGAGAAAGGAAAGGGATATACAGAGAATGCTGTACGACAGGGCTAGGAGGGAGAGAAGTGAAGGGAGATCGGCGAAGGTAGGATATCGGAAAATAAAAATAAACGAGAAAATGTGGGTGTGGGACGAGGAGAAAGAGGTGTTGAAGGAAGTGCAGGGGAATTTGTTTCGTAGGAAGTAGGGGGGTGGGGGTAATGCAGGGTCGAGGAGTTGTGAAGGTGCTTTACTGGAACGTAGCAGGGGTAAAGAAGAAGGATGAGGAGTTCTGGAGGTATATCCAGGAATTTGATGTGGTAGGACTGGTAGAGACGTGGGTGGAAAGAAAGGAATGGGATAAAATAGAGCCAAAGCTGCCAAGGGGGTATAGGTGGAGACTCCAGGAGGCGGTCAGAGTGAAGAAGAAAGGAAGGGCTAGTGGGGAATTATAACGGGGATTAGAGATGGATTAGAGGAAGAAGCTCACGGAGAGGAAGAGGGGGAGGGAGTGCAAATGAGGAAAGTAAAGATAGGAGGGGTAATGTGTAAGTTTGTGACAGTGTAAAATAAGGATGGGATGGAAAGAATTAAAGAAAGGGTGAAAGACCTGTTAGGTGAAAGAGAAGAGGGTATGGTGGTACTGGGTGGGGACTTTAACGCGAGGATGGGGAGGGAAGGGGGCCTTTACAGGGAAGGGGAGAGCTTCGAAAGGAATTCGAAGGATAGGTTAATAAATAAGGAGGGGGAGATTCTAAGGGACTGGATGGAGGATAGAGGCTGGGCGGTGGCAAATGGTATGGCAACTGGGGACGAAGAGGGAGAATACACATACGTAGGTAAGGTGGGGGTATCGGTAATAGATTATGTAGTTATGAATATGCAAGGGTGGGAGGAGATGGAGAGATTCGCAGTAGAAGGGAGGGTAGAATCAGACCATCAGCCATTAGGGTTGTGGATAAGGGGTGAGAACGGCGGTAGGCAAGGTGGGGAAGAAGTGTCGACGGGGGAGAGGGTTAGCTGGAAGAGGGAGGCGATAGAGAAATATAAGGAGCAGTTAGGGAACGTACGCTTCGAAGGGGAGGCGGTGGAAGAGATATGGGAGGATTTAAAAGAGAAAGTGAAAGGGTGCGTGCAAAAGAAGGTATTCAAAAAGAAGAAGAAAGGAATGGTGAAGCCGTGGTGGGATAGGGAATGTAAAAAGATGAAAAGAAAGGTGAAGAGGAAGTATAAGAAGTGGAAAGAGGGTACTGCGAGTTTTTTAAAGAATCATTTCAGGGCTCAGATTCAAGGAAGAGAGATGATGGGAGTAGAAGAACGGGGGAGGCAGAGATGGAGGAGTTGAATGACGAGGAGATAGAGAAACAGATAAGGAAGTTAAAAAGGTCAAAATCAGCAGGGCTGGATGGGCTAGAGAACGAAGCATGGCTGTTTAGTACACAAGAGGTTAGGGAGAGGCTGAAGGAGGTAGTGAAGAAAGTATGGAGGGGGGAGGGATTCCCACGAGGGTGGAGAGAAGGATTAATAGTGCCTCTGCATAAGAAAGGAGAGAGGGATAGGCAGGAAAATTATAGGGGGATTACGCTAATGAATACGGCGTATAAAGTATACGCGATGGTAGTAGCGGAGAGGCTGCGGAAGGATGTCGAGGGGAAAGGAATATTGCCAGAGACGCAGGCGGGCTTTAGGGCATGTAGGAGTACTATCGACAATATCTACGTTCTGCAGCACGTGGTGGATAGAGAATTAGCGAAGAAGGGGTCGAGAGTGTACGCGTTTTTTGTGGATCTAAAAGGCGCGTTTCCGTCGGTGGATAGGGGGAGGTTGTGGGAGGCGATGGAGGAGAGGGGAGTGGAGAGAGGCCTGATCGAGAGGGTAAGGGAGATATATGAAGAAACCAAAGATAAGGTAAGAGGAGGACAGGGGATTTCGGAGGGATTCTGGATGGATAGGGGGTTAAGACAAGGGTGTCCGCTTAGCCCGACGCTTTTTGCGATTTTAATTGCGGATATGGAAAGTAAGCTGGAGGCCGGAGTGGTAGGAGGAGTCAGGATAGGAGGGGTTAGAATTTGGTCGCTAGCGTATGTAGATGACATAGTGTTGTTGGCAAAAAGCGAGGAGGCCTTAAAGGAAATGATGAAGAGGTTGAGAAGATACCTGGATAAGAACAAGTTAGAACTGAATGCGGAAAAGTCCAAGGTTATGGTTTTCAGAAAAGGAGGTGGAAGGGATAAGGAAGGGCAGTGGAAGTGGAAGGGAAAGGCAGTGAAAGAGTTTGTGTACCTGGGCTTCTTCTTTCGGAGGAATGGCGGAGTGGATGGTCACATAAAAGAGAGAGTGAGGAGGGCAAATGTGGTGATGAGGCAGGTGTGGGGGTTGGGAAAGAAGTTATTCGCAGATGATTTTGGAAGGAGAATGAAATTGTTTGACTCACTAGTGATGAGTGTGCTATTGTATGGAGTAGAGGTGTGGGAGTGGAAGGAAAGCGAAGAGGTAAATAGGATACAGGAGAGATATGTAAAGTGGACACTGGGGTTGGCAAGGAACACGCCTAATTATATTTTCAGGAGGGAGACGGGGAGAACGAGTGTAGGGATTCTAGCGGGGAGTCGAGCGTGTAAATATGAGGAGAAATTTTTGGAAGAGGGGGGAAGTAAGCTGGTTAGGGAGTGTTGGCGGGAGAAGGAGAACAGGAGAGGGGGTGGGAAGATGGAGGTTGAAAGAGAAAGGTATTTTTAGAACGAATGGACTGCTTATGGATGAATTGAGAAGGATGCATGAGGAAGGAAGGAAGGTATATGAGTTGGTTAAGAAAAACAGCATGGAGAGAGAGAAGACAGCAGGGGAAGAGAGAATAAGAGAGACAAGGTTTAATGGGAACTATGTGTGGATTATGCCAAGGGCGAGAGCGCAATATTTGTGTGAGAAAGGAGAGAAAGGAAGTCAGGAGCTTAAAGCGAGGATGAGATGTGGGTGCATGGAGGGTTTCAATAGGTTCTGGCTCGCTAGGGAAAAGAGGATGTGTGAACTATGTGGGAAGGGGGAGGCAAGAGTGGAGCACTGGTTGGAGGAGTGCGTGGAGGTGGAAAGGAGTGGGATAAGCATGGTGGTATTGATGCATGAAAGGGGGGACAAAAGGGCAGTAGCATGGGTGAAGGGAGTATTGGGAAAGATGGAGAAGAAGAGATGGAAGGAGGAAGAGGAATGGAGAAGGAAAGATTGTAAATAGAGGAGGAAGGAAATATAAGTAATTGTAAATATTGTAAATAGTAGATAAGTATTAGGTATTAGTCGCGGAGGCAGAGTTTGGTAATGCGAGGCAAGCAAGAAAGTAGGGACATGCGAGCGAGGCGAGGCGAAGCGAGGAAGGCAATGCGATAAGAGCGAGCGGCGTTAGATATAAGGTGTGGAAGGATGTTAGTTTTAAGGGTTAGTTGTAAGAAAATTCTGTAAAAAATGGAAGTGTCACAAGTCAATTTTTTAAGGCCAGCAGGCTAAAAAATAAACGTTTATCTACTATCTTCGGTTCTAATAAAGATATTAAAGCGATTCAAACTGCAAACTGTAACGGATAGGCTCTGTAATTATTTACAATCTCCCGGAAGGATGTGATTGTTTTATTTTTGGTGAAAATCGCGATATTTATAGACATTTTTTTTGTTGGAAAACAAGTGTCAGAAAACTGCGGGGATCCTTTTTTTTGGCTTCCGACCGCTCGTGCCTTTCTTCGACTCGTGCTCCTGAACTCTTGCCCAGACATTTGACGCCTCCTCCGACCAGTGCCGTATGTCTTTCATTCGTGACATAAAATTGTGTATATAGTAAATGCAATTGGTCGTTAGGCTTGTAGATAAAATAATTGTAGGCTACGTTCGAGGTCAAAAAAACTTTGTTTCCAAAATTGTTTGTGCTTTTTTATAAACTACGGAACATATGGTAAAGTGTGCACAACATTTATGTGTGTTATACTGTTAGTAATTCTCAAAATGAACCTGTAAAATACACATGAAGAAAAAATGAAACAGTTGAATTTTCAGCTAAAAAAATTTGTTTTTAATAAAGAAAAAGAATATATAAATTTTTAACAAAGTGGATGAGTTTTCAACTAAATAGTTACATTTTTAACTAAAAAATGATGCAGTTTCAATGAAGAATGTAATAGTTGATATTTCAACTAACAATTTATTATTTTTCAGTGAAGAGAGAAAAAAATGTCAACCATATTTTTGAATTATTAAACTAAAAGACAATTTCTTTGAAAATGGGTTGAATACTCAAGCAAAACGTATTAAAAAGATGAGTTTCGAAAGAAAAGAGACGAATTTTCCACATAACAATTCAATTTTCTAGCAAGACTTTTAACAAAAAAATTGAATTTTATCCGAAGAATAAACATTTTAAGCAAAAAACCTGAATTCTCAACTAGAAATTTAGCAGTAGATTGTTTTCACCAAAAATTAGAATAAACCTTGAACCGATTTTCCAATTTGCAGAAAGTAATGTGTACGAAGTTACGCGTATTTCAATGTTGTGCATTGTTTCTCAAATGAAACCTTAATTTTTTCTCCTCATCTATATATTTATCGTCTTCATTCTGATTCTGATATATTTTATTTTCTTATTTTGAAATCCACCCGAAAGTTTAAAAACGGTTTTACAATAAAAAAATGGCGCATATTTTTCTGAAAATATTAAAAGTCCGAAGTACTTCACTTACAGAGATACGGCACTGGTCGGAGGAGGTGTCAAATGTCTGGGCAAGAGTTCAGATGCACAAGTCGAAGTAAGGCACGAGCGGTCGGAAGCAAAAAAATGATCCCCGCAGTTTTCTCACACTTGTTCTCCAACAAAAAAAATGTCTTAAAATATCAGGATTTCTACCAAAAATAAAACAATCACATCCTTCCGGGAGATTGTAAATAATTACAGAGCCTATGCGTTACAGTTTGCAGTTTGAATCGCTTTAATATCTTCATTAGAATCGAAGATAGTATGGTTGTACAATTTTGTAATTTTAAGCAACAATTTTTATATTTGTCAGCAGCAATTTGTTCACAAATGTTTTCCTCATATTCATGAATTTTTTCAAATTTTTCCCATTGCCTCTTGTATATGAAATAATGCTCTAAACTTGATTCTTCTTAAATTTGTCCAAAATTCCTTACTTTTTTTTACATTTTTCAGTCTGCAAAGCACAAAAATGTTTTTACATTAACGTCTTCGGTCTCATTTACGTGAAACACTTGCAGCTTTCAAATAACTATTTACTTATTACTCTAGCATTTTTTTTTTGGCTGAGTTGTTAAGCTTCAAAGGCAGATGCCTATAATTTTTGCGCCGATAGTAGAGACCGGACTCCAAGGAACAGTGTTGTACGATGTCATCTCGCGTAAACGTCCCACTCCTGCTTACCTTCTAGGATAGAAGGCGCAGGAGTAGATGACGTACACGTTCGGGTTGCGTCGGGATTGGTTGCTTTAAAGAACCATGGTCGTAGCTTTCGGAGCCTACAACTTCGCACATGATAATAATGTAATTGCGCGAATATTTCCAAAGTAGGACTAACAGTTCACTCTGCGACTGCATCTGTAGAGTTGACCTGTATACCCCCTCAAACCTTGCAGCTGTTGATTTCCAGAACATCGGATATCTCAACGCGGAACAGCTAGCTGATCAATGGTGCGGTAAACAGCTGCACTATTGATTCTCCCTGACCCATCCCTTCCTCTTCTGTACTCACCTTCTTGCGTCAGATAACACCCGTATTTTGTCAACAATATGCTGCTTGATTGTCAGCAGTTTTGACTTGTTCAGTGGGTGATGGTAGATCCTCAGTTCTTGGACGAACTTTCGTAACCCTTTCCGTGAACGGTCTACCAGATGCTAGGTAGTCAATCACATACTGAACATGGGACGCATTCTGTCTTGCCCATCCAATCTTCTTGTTCAGTTGATGCAAGCGTCTTTTGGCCTTTTGATCCATCGTCGGTTTTAGCCTTCGATTTGAATCAGCCAAAGCTTTCGTCGCAGCATAAACTGAACAATTGGTGGTCCAAAGGTTGGACTCCTCCGAGATATCCTCACGAAGGGAGGCATCCATTTCAGGCAGATCTTGGGGCTTAGGAGGAACCTGGATGTTCATGTTCCTCCTTGTCCTGAAATCGCGATCATCTCTCTTTCTGTTCCTGGCACCATAGAGTGTACATACGCGCCATAAAGCCTCCGTGAATAGGGATAATGTTGGCATCGTAGTAGTCCAGCTAGTCATCCATGAGTTGATTCGTCCACTCAGTTAGTGCTTTTCGCCTGTTCGTCGTCGTGTTTCCGTCTAAATTATTTTCAGCACCCCGAACTCTAGGATGAACGGCATTGTTTGCCGACCCATTGTCGGGTACTCTGCGCGTTCGTTCGTTTTGAACCGCATCTACATCTTTTTGATGGTTTGATGGTGTCATTGTTGTCCCCAGGAGCCGCTAGGGAAAGCGTTCGTCCATCCTTGAAGAGCCTCGCATGCAAGGATAAGGTTGCATACTCTGAGAGGTCGCCCGGTATCCCCGGGTCACCGTTTAAGACACGTCACCAAGGTGCTACTCAGCTTTCGGCACGGTTGTCACGTCACCGCTTGTGAGTTATTCCTTCGGGACCATCCCTGGACAGTTGTCCGCCATTGCTTATTAATTATTGTAACCATATTCAGCAGAAACCCTTAGTACAGGGACCCTCTGTCCGGTGGCTTTGTCATTGGCCTTTCGGTTCGATTCAAAAGGAATCGCAACTGTTATCGAATTTATATACATATATGCATACAGTGTATAAAAATGTAGAAAATTGTACAACTATAAACAAGGATTAGCTTTTATATTAGTCAAGATGGCCCTTTTCATTAGGGCATGTATTCCTGCTCTGGCCTATATGCAACATTTTTACTGCCTCAAGACATAAAATAAAGTCTGTCGCCGTTCTCAAGCAGGTCAATTCGTCGTAAACTTTATAAGATTTTGTTTTTCATTGCGATGTTCGTGCTATTTACACTGTCATTGAATTTTTGTTGGTTATATTCAAACTTGCTAAACATCTTGGTTAAAAGCTGCTGCGACGCGTTAAACAGTTTCGTGCTGCAGTTTGCATAGCCTTGGAAAACCCATGTACAAACCTTCCGCGAGCGGGGTTTGAGAGTTGGAGTTTTCAGTAAATTGTTACCGATGTTGTCACTCTTATCGATTTCTGACGTTGGCGAAGGAGTAGCATGGGAGCTCGTCAAGTTGCCACTGCTCGTAGGAGACTTGTAAATCACGAAGTTATACTGGACATTTTTTAAGCCTTTTAAAAGACCTTTTTGAATTATTAACATTAGCACAGCCCACATTAATCAGGGAGCCGCACTTAACGCACAACTTAATGGCAACCTTACACTCACAACTCGCACCCATTCTTCAAATTAGTAAACGAAAAGACAGAGGGAAATGCTTTGAATAAAAAAACACACACACATCTGCCATCGCTCAGGGTTCTACCGTTTTCAATTCTTGGAGTTTCAATTTGTTTAATTTTTAAGAATTTTGGTATTAGAAATTAATTCCTACTTTGTCAAGCGGCATTATTTTAAACATTGATAAAAGTGTCGATACATATTGCCGACGTTTGGGCACGGCTTTATGTCTTTCTCAAGGCTTTAAAATACAAAATAGTTTTTGTTGTATGCTAAAAAAAATTAATGAATGATGAAGTAAAACTTTAAGATAGTTGCAACGAAATTGAGGGTCAGTACACGTCAGAAATATCAGGATCTGCAGGTGGTTGTTCGATTTTAATAAAACTTCGTGAAATTATAATGCTATACAAGAGAAATTTCGGCCCCACAGGATTTTGGAAAATTTGCAAAATTACGGAAGTTACGTCATGTTGAATTTTGGGGTTACATTTTGTTGAATGATATTTCTGGAAACGCTAATTGGATTTTGATTAAACTTGAACATGTTAGAGTTAAAATGATATATTTTAAGAATATAATACAGCTAATAAACAAAAAATTTGCCCAGAAAAAAGTTTTAAAAAATTTTGATTTAATTTTTCGTGAATTACTCCCTTTTTAATTTTTTTAAATATCGATACAATGATTCCTTGTGAAATCAACTTTATTTTTTTTTAAATTCATGGAGACTCTTATAGGTCCCAAGATATCGTAATTTTAGCGAGACCGTTCGCTGCCTCTCCACTGCGGTGCGGTGTCAGTGTCGCCTCCCGCAAGCAGTGGAAGCTCTTTTGTTTCAGTATGCCACCACTTTTTCGCGGCTACCTTCATGCCCCTACAGGCTTCCGATGCTTTGCGATGCTATTTTCTATATTTGGCAGCTCGCATCCCAGAACGTAAGGATTTCCAGAGTTAGATTTAAGTTATTAGAGGAAATTACGCCACCACTCATACCTCGTTGTTTCAATCCTTTTGAAAAAAGATCCATAATAAAATAGATGTGGAGAAACTCCGTCCTGTTTCTAAATCAATTAGTAAAAAGTTTTCAGTTGGCTCGGACAATCACATTTGTGATACATGCCGCCTAGAAATTCCAAATCATAAATGACATAGTCAAGTAATGCATATGCAACGTTCTTCTGATGCAATGGAATTCAAACAGGTTGAAAACTTGCCTGAAGCTAGTGATGATTTTTCCAAGGAGATTGAATTTGATCAGGCTGAACATCTACTTCCATTTGCTGATTATTTCGATGAAGATTTAGAATGTGACGATGAAAGAGAAGATAATATTTCTAAGTTGAATGAAATTTTGCAAATCTTAAGAGTTCTATCTGTTAGAAAGACTACGGATCTTCGAACACGAACTACACAAAGAAAGAAGGTAGCCGAGATTAAGACAGCTCTTGAAGTTCAAATGAAAAAGGTATTCAATTGTATTGAAGGTGACTATAGTAAGAAACATATAGAAGAACTTACTAACTAAATTAAAGAAGAATTGGATAAAAACCCAAGTAAATCTTATGCCGTTCAACTGTTGACTATTGTACCAAAAGGTTGAGGAATTCGCAAGATAGAATCAGAGTTTAAAGTACCATATAGTTTAGCTCGTAAGGCAGTACAATTGCACGAGAGGAATGGTATTGGATCATCACCAAGTCCTAGGCCAGGTAAGAAGTTATCGGAAGAAACTGTCAAAATTGTCCCAAGATTTTTACTACGAATGCGACGTGAGTCGACAGCTGCCAGGGGAAAAAGACTGTATGTCTGTAAAACAGCATGGTGGTTCTCGAAAACTGATACAAAAACGTCTAATTCTAGGTAATTTGAAAGAAGTTTATGCCACTTTTAAAGAAAAGTTTCCGGATCTAAAAATTGGCTTCTCTAAATTTGCAGCATTGCGACCAAAGGAATGTATTTTTGTAGGCGCGAGTGGAACACATTCCATGTGAGTTTGTAAAATTCATGAAAATACTAAATTATTGATTGATGGAGCAATTCTGAGTGAACTTGCTGCAAATGACGCGAATCTAAAGTGCTTAGATTCATACAAAACCATGTTGTTTTCGATGATTTGCGATCCTAAAACACCTTCCTGTCGTTTAGGATCGTGCAAATCTTGCCCAGGTGTGAAATCTTTAATAGAAAAAGTCCAAATGCTTTTTGAAAGCAACTTCATTGAAAGAGTCACCTACAATTGGTGGACTTCGACAGACCGTGCCTCTTTAGAAACTTAGTGTGACACAGCTGAGAATTATTGTGAGAAACTCACTAAACATTCAACTGATCTTCTAAAACACAAATTTATAGCGAAAAGTCAAAGCCAGTTTCTTAGAGACTCTAAGGAATCTCTTGAAGAGGGAGTATTTATAATACTTTTTTATTTTGCTCAGAATCACGAAGCTATTATTCAAAATGCAATAGAAAGTGAGTATTGGAATAAACAACAGATCACTGTCTATCCCGCTGTAGTTTATTGTAAGAAAGATGGCAAAGTCGTGTGCGAAAGTTATGCGATCATTTCAGAAGATCTTGAGCATAATACTAGTGCAGTTCATCTGTTTATGGAAAAAATTATTGCTCAGTTGAAAAAAAGTACATTGTTCGAAAAATCATATATTTCACTGATGGTGCAGCTTCTCAATATAAAAACAAAAACAACTTTGTCAACCTAGCACATCACAAGCGAGATTTTGGGATTGAAGTTTCCTGGGAATTCTTTGCTACTTCTCATGGTAAAAGTCCGTGCGATGGAATAGGAGGAACTCTCAAGCGAGAAGCTGCACGAGCTAGTCTTGAACGGCCAAGTAACAAACAGATTTTGACAGCCAGAGATTTATACGAGTGGGACCAGAGATGAGGTGGGAGATTGCTCATGCCGTGTATTTGATTTCGACTGACATACCGCAGCGCGCCCTGTTTCCCTTAACCTCCCGGGAACTAAAATTAAAGGTCCAAAAGCGCGCCCTGTTCCCCTAATTGTTTGAGTTGCGGAACTAAAATGAAAGGTGGCTTACCTGCCAGCCGCCTGTCACTCACTTGGTTAAACAGGGTACAATTTGATAGAGTCGATAGAGAAGATCGGAGTTGGTAACTCTGATATGATAAAAACCAGAGGTAAAGAACGTGTTGAAAAATTTTAAAATTAAATTTATTTATTATAATTAGAAAAAAAAAGAAAATCTGCCCAGTGTGAAATATTTTTCGCTTAGTAACATCTAGAATTAAATGAATGATATTCCTAAATAATAAAATATAATTAAAACTTGTATTCTTTTTGTCTCGTGTATACATTTTTTAAATTTTCTGATAAATTTTCTCTATGAAGAAATTATAATACATCAATAAAAATTAACATAAATCAACTTTCATATCAATTTTTTTTTATCGTAAAACAGAATGACGGCTGTTTAATATTTATTTTTCTTATAAGGCCTATTAACGAACTGTCTATTATTGCGGAATTTTCTATAAGAGCAGTCGTAGCACTATACATAATTAATCTTACGGAAAATTCCGAAATACTAGACAGTGTCTGTTAAGTAACTGAGTGGATAAAAATCTATATTTTCGTTGAATAATTAAATTACTTATTAGAAATACCTATCTTCACCGAGACAAAATTTTCTTTCATTTGCAGAAATTCCTTGGTTATCTTTTTACTTTTTTATTTGAATTAAAGAAATAGTTTGTTGTTGTAACGAGAATATTGTTTCTTAATGTAAAACAATATTTTGCTTCATGCAACCAAAAATTGATCTATATTAAAGGAAAAAGTTGTTCGTGTCAATTATAATATTATTTGGTTTGACAAAATAATAAAATTAAATATACGAAGCTTTTATTAAGAATAAAGATGTTATTTAAAAAATAAAAACTTTATTTTTGCTACAAATAAGGATAGTTTAAAATACGTATATTTTCAGCCACGTTTTCCTAAAACTGGATGCAGTTTTCAAATAAGAAGCTAAAACCCTAAATTTCCAAACAACATTTTGGCATACGGCCATTTTTCATTCTTTTTTACCATCCCTGCAAATAAAAAAGGCCAATTGTATTCAAATGGAAATGTTGAAATGAGCATTTGCAATTAAATGCCATTGGTAGAACTATCATTGAATATACCTCAATGGATTTGAATTGACGCAATGTATTTAAATCGTAAAGATGAAATTGGTGGCACTTCATCATTACGGAATGATCATTCTGCTAATTTTCAATTTAGTAGAAATCACACCTTTTTGATTTATAATACTATTAAATGCATATAATTTCAAAATATATTTTTTTATTTCAAAAATTAGTGATTTTTTCCATTATTTTCCAATTTAAATATTTTACTTTATTCATTAAATATTGAATTAGTTGCAGTAAGTACTTTCAGTCAAAAAAATTCGATAAATATTATTTGTATTATATTGTTAATTTATGTCCAAAGTCACTTTTTATTCCCATTAAACAATCAATATTTACTGAACTTTAGTTCAAAGGTACAAATTATATAATATATAACAACTTGTATTCCTTATTATCAATTAACCACTTCAATCTCTTCAATAATACTATTTATTAAAGTATTATTTTATTATTCAATAAATTAAAATTCTATTGCAAAACTCCAATTAAAAATAATTCCGGTCTATAACTGTATGTGCGATTCAATGCAATTAGATGCATCGCATGGCCAATCTCCATTTTTACATTAACCTCTATTGGATAATATTGTTTAAATTTTTTTCAGTGAAAATTAATTTTTTTAACTGAAAATTTCATTAATCCATGTTTGGTTGAGAATTTAGCTTCTTCCGTTTAAACTTCAATTATTTAGTTGAAAATTCCTCTATTTTGTTGAAAATTAAACTTTTTTAATATAAAATTATTATTGTTGGTTGAAAGTTCATTTCTTTGGTTGCAAATTTAACTATTTTCTTTTAATCGTAAAAAACAAGATTAAAAATAAAAAATTAAACTTTTGGAAAACCGGCATAAGAGACGAAAAAAAATGAAAAGACAAAAGATATTCAACCTAAAAACATCGTTGGAATCAGAAAAATGCTTAGATTCCAAATATATATTACTTTTAAATCTCTGATTGCAAAATGAAGATTTTTTTAATTTCAAATTTTTCCACATTTTCCAACAAAGGACCTCTGAGGAAAGGCTTCGCCTGCCCAAGCTCGCAGGTACCTGACCAGAAAGTAGGTCGTTGGTCAGGTCAGCCAGGTACCCTCACTTGGTCAGGAGCGTGCCGACCACTGGTTTAATCTTTAATGGAGAGCCCATGCAGCTTTCGAAAAACTATCCTTTGAAACAGTCAGGCCTGAGATTGTAAAAAGTAAATACAAAGGCGGGTAGTCTCTAGGAGTCTAGCTCAACTTCTGTTACTAATTACAACATTTTAGTTGACACATCGACTTTTTGGTTTAAAATTCAACTATTCCTGTTAAAGATTCATCATTTTCGTTCAA
>CAKNYM010046781.1:2891-25079 GCA_932195095.1 Andricus curvator | reverse complement strand
GCAATGAACTTTCGAGTTCGAACTGCTAATCTATAATAATAATATAAAGGTTTATATTGGGTTCAATTTGAACACGTAAAAGATTTTATAGGGTACGGTGTATTAGTCGATGTGAATACTTGTAGGCTCACAAGGGGGTTGTCAGATTAGGGATTTTGAAAATAAACCGTGCTAGCAACAAGGCCTGAATATTGAGCAATAATCTTAGCGAGCATGTCAAAGACCAGACTTCGGAATTAAGCTGGTATGGATTTAAAATATAAAGCTTTCATAACCAACTGGTTTTTCTATAGTTATTTACTATTAACGACTTAGTCATCGTACCCTATATATGCCGTTACATGTCTACAGTGTACCCGATATAAACCTATACATACTTCCTTAAGTCGTCGACTCAGACCTAACATGAAAAAGAGAAGGCTGTGCTCTTAGCTTTGTTCTTTGTACAAATCCAGGATTTTCGTAAACACCTTGCGAAATTTAAATGCATATTTACAGCAAGCAAGACACTGTAGGCAACAAAGTCTTTTTATTTTTTTAGTTCAAACCTCCTACAGCCCAAAATTAAGGCAAGTACAGCATTTCGAAACAGGATTCTATTTTGTGCCCATCTTGTAACTCCGGAAACTTGACAAATTGTGTACTTAAGGGACATTTATATTCGTGCCTTTCTTGTTCGTTGAAAACATTATACAAGTGAAGCAAATTGGAGGCGTATTTTGGTTAACTGATGTTACTTATCGATAATTCAAACAGTACCTAACAGACTGTAAAAGTATCTAGTTCGAGAAAACCATCACACTAATTAATACTTTAATGCACGTAGTCAAATCTGGTGAAATTTTAGGTTAGAAATTCACTTCCCAACTAATCCAGTCTAATAAAAGTTGGACTTATGTTGTGCATAAGTGTAGGGTATTTGGAAAGAACTTGGATAAAAACTGCATGTTTTATTGTTATAATAAATCTTCTTACCTCTAGTACCTGCCTAAAACCTTTCTTCGCATTACAAATGAAAGTGCAATTAAATACCGGCTTTAGACATGTAGATTTCAGTCAGATCCTAATAGAGACAACTCTTCTAATAAACTAAAAAAATTCAAAATGCATTGCCAATGAGGATTACAGCAGGACTTAATAAGGTTTCCATGAAATTTCGAGGTTTAGAAAATTCTGTTCTTACGCTATTCCAATTATCACTTTCTGATTGAGAGATTATGAATATCTAAGATTTTCAAAACGAATTTGGAAAGTAAGAACGTTCATATTGCATGTAGTATATATAGGTTCCTACCGGGTCCAAATTAGACATACAAAGGTACCCTGCTTAAGATGACGGATAGGATCCGATAGAGTCAGATACGAAACCGGATAAAAGTGCGGATAGCTCACGCCGGATTTTATTATGTCTCCATCTGAATCTCTTTCGGTTCGTAAAATCTTAAACGGAAAACTAGCGACTCTATCCGGATTTTAATCCGGATGACATATGGAAAATAGCATTTCATCTGGCCCTATCCGGAACTTTGTCGGAACTTAAGTTAGAAGACTCTTTTCATCTAAGTCCAACAACCGTTTTCTATCTGGATCTATCCGACTTTGAAGCGAACATCGGGAACAGAAAACTGAATCATTTGCCCGGCGGAATCTTATGCGGCCCTATCTGGAACTATGCCGGAACTTACATTAGAAGACTGTTTTCGTTCAAGTCTAAAAACGGTTTTCTATCTGGATCTATCAGGCTTTGAAGCGAACATCGGAAACAGAAAACTTAATCATTAGCCCGACGGAATCTTATGCGGCCCTATCTGGAACTATGTCGGAACTTACATTAGAAGACTGTTTTCGTTTAAGTCTAAAAACGGGTTTCTATATGGATCTATCCGGCTTTGAAGCGAACATCGAAAACAGAAAACTTAATTATTTGCCCGACGGAATCTTATGCGGCCCTATCTGGAACTATGTCGGAACTTACATTAGAAGATTGTTTTCATCTAAGTCCAACAACCGTTTTCTATCTGGATCTATCCGGCTTTGAAGCGAACATCGGAAACAGAAAACTGAATTATTTGCCCGACTAAATCTTATGTGGCCCTATCTGGAAATATGTCGGAACTTACATTAGAAGACTGTTTTCGTTAAGTCTGAAAACGGTGTCTATCTGGATCTATCCGGCTTTGAAGCGAACATCGAAAACAGAAAACTTAATTATTTGCCCGACGGAATCTTATGCGGCCCTATCTGGAACTATGTCGGAACTTACATTAGGAGACTGTTTTCGTTTAAGTCTAAAAACGGTTTTCTATCTAACTTACATTACACGGAGAAAAATGGAGAAATAATTGTTATGAAGAGTGCTGTATTACATTATATAGTGACTATTGCTTGAGTACAGGTACCCTTTCTAAACTGTTTAGTTGTGATTACTACATCACATCATTCCTAAGTCTATAAATGAGTGTTTAATAGTCTAATCAAATTAAGTGTGATATTGATCTTACTTTATCTTATCGCCAACGGCGATACCACGCTGAAAACACCAGTTCTCGTTAGATCACTGAAGTTAAGCATTTATATAAGATGTTATGGTGTTGACCAGGGTGTAATATTTATTATTAAAGAGGGAAAGTAAAGTTCTGTAGATTACTGGTCATTTATTGTAATCATGTCCGAGAAACTCTCAGTTCATAAAGTATTACAAACGTTTCGACTGTTCGTCGACAGTCCTCTTCAGTAAATTTATTCTACTGCAATATAAACCTGTTAGATCAATTGTAAATAAAAGTTATATATACTCTTGCATTGACTCCGTCTGCTGGACAGACTTAATTAAAGATTAAAATTATTGTAACATATTAAAAACACTTTTGTTTTCTTGCCGTCCAGCAGACGGAATCATGAACTGAGAGTTTCTCGGACATGATTACAATAAATGACCAGTAATCTACAGAACTTTACTTTCCATCTTTAATAATAAAGAAGATAAGCATTGTTGGGCGCGGTTAGTACTTGGATGGGTGACCGTTCAGGAAAACTGCGTGCTGTTGGCCCGTTGTGGGTATGGTGGGCCCACATTGGTAGTAAATATCCACCTAGAAACACTACCCGAATCGGGTAGTGAGGCAATGAACTTTCGAGTTCGAACTGCTAATCTATGTATGTATGTATTGATCTTACTTTGATTCCTTTCAATACAGTACCTTTTGTAAAAGACACCTTATTTAGTAAATCGTATTCAAAATATTCTACTATGTATAGTTAAGATTAGAGTCAAAATAAGATGCGTCGTGCAATGTCAATTAAGGTAAATGCACTAGTAATCGTCACCTTAAGTCAAATTGGAAATTAAAAATGCTTATAATTGTATTCAAAACACAATTCTTATTTCGACAAAGGGCTTAACCGATTGAAGCAGATATAGAAAAACTCAATTTTGATCACTTCTCATGATATTTGATTGGAGTCCATTTTTATTCACGATAAAAATTCAAATTATGCAAATGCGTTAGTTATCGTCAGGCACGTAACCAAGCATTAAAACGAGAAAAGTATACTAATTTGATAAAAGGATATTTAAACTGACCTAAAATCACATCTTTTATCCTACGCGGCAAGAGCGAGTCTTGTTATACGAAAAATACTGGGCGATCTGACGATAACTAATGCAGTGACGATTACCAGTGCATTTACCTTATATGACGCGCTGAGAGACGCTGTTATTATCCAATAACGTTGTCTATGAGCCGTCTGCGACTCAGTACCAGAAAGCTACCACCAATATCAGGGCAAGCGCAGCAGCGCTGCATTACCGCCATCAGTTCGCGAGTTCGCGCTATTCTCGACTACATCTTTTTTATATTTTTTTGTGGATTACGAAAGAAGATAATAAGCGCTATTAAAATAAAAAAAAAAGGATAAATATCTCAATTAAGTTAAAATTTATGGAGATTTAAAAAAAAACATCGGGGGTTCATGCAAAACAAAACACAAAACACAAAATTTAAATATGACAATACGTTTTTTTTTTTGTAAGATATAGTTTATACGTTTTTTAAATGAAGGGTTGCAGTACAAAGCTAGATCACAAACATTTTTGTCGAAAATGAGCTTTTTGCATTAAAAATTATTGGAAAATCAAGTACTTGTTGTTAAAATTTTTCATTTTCAAGACTTCTAATTTCACCTAGCCTTCGATTTGATGTTCAAGTTCAACTTTAAAGTTAGAATATTAATTTCAGGCTTAAGTATTTTTTCTCTGGAACAATTTTTTTAACTGAAATGTTCCAATAAATTATTTGTAGTTAGCTGCTTTTGTTTTTACTTCCAAATTTTTACTAAATAAAATTAGTATAACTATAATCATTAGATTATTTTTTTATGCTGGAAAATTGTACTGAAATTTAAATATTTTCTACTTATAATACATCTGAAAGTAATAAATCTCTTAATTTTTGCAACTTTACAATTTGAACAGAAATCACAAATTGAATGAATATTTAAATCAAACATTTAACTATTAAAATTTAAATTAATTAAATTTAAGTATTATTATTACGAATTTTTAAATCCACCTATTCATATAAATTGTGTAAAACGAAAAAATATTCCTCCGTTAGCCCTGGCTTTTCAGAGAAAAAGCTTGGCTGAGCTTTTGTAGACAAAATCCAAGAGATACATTAGCGTAATTAGCTAGAGCGTGCGGTTTTTTTTTGCAAATTTATTCATCTGTTTCGAGCTGCTGTAATGGATAGGGCAATATGGGCCGCGGAAATCTTCCGCATAGAGCCGGATAAAAAACCAAATAATCTAAATTTATTACACCGTATAAGAATCCGGATAGAGTCCGACAAAATGCCGCATAGGGCAATAAGTAAAGCGGAAATATTCCGCATAGAGCTGGATAAAGAACCAGATAGGCCAAATAAAATAGGGCTGGACACCGAAAATATTTCGTATACAACCAAATAAAAAACCAGATAAAAAAATTATATACACCGACAAAGTTCCGCATAGAGCCAGATTTAAAACCAGACACAAATACGGTATTAGTATCCGGATAGAATCAGATGAAAACCGTATAGGGTTTCACTGTACACCAAAAATATTTCGCATATAACCGGATAAAAAACCAGATAGAAAAAATTGTATATACCGACTAAGTTCCGTATAGAACCGTATTAAAAGTCGGACACAAAATCCGTATAAGTATCCGGATAGAATCCGATGAAAACCGTATAGGGCTTTATTGGACACCGAAAATATTTCGTATAGAACCGAATAAAAAACCAGATAGAAAAAGTTGTATACACCGACGAAGTTCCGCATAGAACCAGATTTAAAACCAGGCACAAATACCGTATAAAAATCCGGATAGATGCGAAGAAATTCCGAATCCTATCCGTCTCTATCGGATCCTATCTGTCATTTTAAGAAGGGTATATATCGGGTACTTTCAATCAATCGCTTTGTGCACTCTCCCAACAACACGAAATATTACAGCATCATTAATGCAATATTGCGTGCTGTTTGGGTTACCTGTAGGGTTTCCAAGTGGTAACGTGAATCTAAGATTGACAAGAAAAACCCTTGATGTTGACAAACCTTTCCTTTTTTCTTGTTCTCTCTAAATCGCTAATTTTATGAAGTATATAAAGGTTTATATTGGGTTCAATTTAAACACGTGAAGGATTTTATAGGGTACGGTGTATTAGTCGATGTGAATACTTGTAGGTTCACAAGGGAGTTGTCAGATTAGGGATTTTTTAAATAAACTGAGCTAGCAACAAGGCCTGAATATTGAGAAATAATCTTAGCGAGTATGTCAAAGATCAGATTTCGGAACTACGCTGGTATGGATTTAAAATATTAGGCTTTCATAACCAGCTGATTTTCCTATAATTATTTACTACTAGCGACTCAGTTATATATGCCTTTACATATTTACATTGTTCCCGACCTATATATACTTTTGTTAAATCATCCTCTCAAACCTAACAAAAAAAAAGAAAAGTCTGTGCTTTCAGCTTGGTTCTTTTTGTTTAAATCCCGTACTTTCGCAAATACCTGGTCACATATAAATGCATATTTACAGCGAGAGAGATACATTAGGCGACAAAGCTCTTTATGTTTTGCTCCAAAAGACCATATAGCCCTGTATTAGTGCAGATATAGCATTTTCAAGCAGTATTCTAATTCGTGTTCATCCTATAAATTCGGAAAAGTGACAAATTGTATACTTAAGGAACTTTAAAATTTTTTTTTTTATTAAAAACATTACAAATGTACCAAAGTGTATGAGTATTTTGGTTAACTGCTGTTACTTATTGGTAATACGCCTGTAGGATACCTCTGTGACTTTGACAATAGCGCCATCTGACACGCGAACTATTGGATATCTAAAAGTTATTTTGGCAATGTTTATGAAAAAAAAAGCAGTGAGTATTAGTTCATTTTAATCAAAAATGTTAATCTTCGGTTTAAAATTAATTGTTTACTATAAGATTTTTTGTTAATATTGAATTAAAATTCAAATTTCTTCCCAGTAGTTTCAAATTGGTGGCGCTGTCGTAGCTACAGACTGCGAGATTATATAGTTCGATAAAACCGTCACGTTATTACTTATAAATGCACGTAGTCAAATATGATAAAAGGTTCGGTTATGAATTACTTCCAAAGCAATCCCATCCAATAAGTTAGATTTATTTTGGGCACAACTGTAGGGTATTTCGAAAGAAACTGCCAGTGTTAATGTTACAATAAATGTGCTTTGCAATTGTACCTGCGCAGAGCTGTTGGACGTATTACCGAAGCAAATGCAATTATATACATCGAATTTCCTGGCTAGTTTTCAATCAAATCTTAATAAAGGTAACTCTTTTAACGTGCTGAAAAGCAATCAATATTATTTTGGCAATAAAGAATAGAGCACGCCTTAATAAAGATGAAATTAATTTTCCAAAGTTTACAAAACCTTGTTTTTACTCTATTCGAGTAATGGAGTTTTGCATGAGAGGTTATGAAAGTCTAGGAGTTTGAAAACGAACAAGACCAGTAAGAAACACGATGTATGTGATCGTTCGAACTTTCATATTGCATGAAGTATATATACACTGAGAAAAAAAAATTTGGATCCAAAGAAATGCATTTCTTTGATTGTATTCATTTGAGCCAAAAAAACCGTTTACTTAATTGTACTAAATATTGTTTAAAAGCAACAAACTCGTGCATTGATTCAAAGGAATCATTTCTTTGGGCGCCATTTCTTTGAAATAAAGAAATATTTCTTGGCCTCAGAATATGAGATAATTAACTCAAGGAATTGATATCTTTAAAACTAAGAACCTAGTTTCCTTAAATCTTGCTTTCGCATCCAAAGAAATATTTTTTTAGTTCAATAATTTTGAGCCTTTGAATTAAAAAATATTTCATTTGAAATAAGTAACTCATCGATGCGTGAAACAAATATTTTGGTTTCTTTGGATCAAAAAAATATTGACATAAATGAAAGCAATATTAATTAAGTGAAAGCGATATTTCTTTCGTTCTAATAGAACGTGTCATTAGTCGAATAAAGTAATTTGTTCACTTAAGTAATAATTTATTCACTTGGAAGATATGTTTCCTTTAATAAATAGAGTGGAGCGATTTATGTCCAATAAATATTTCCTTCAAGTGAAGAAATATATTTTTGAAATAACTTCATACACCATTCGTTCGAAAAAATATTTTGGTAAAATTCCTTATTTGTACTGAGTAGTTCAGACATATACCGCCAGATGCGCAGATTTTATAGTCTCACAATAGAAATGGATTCTCCAGTCTTTAAGTTAGCCATACATTTTCACCGTAAATATAATCTGAAAAATGTGGTGATTGGTGTTTATCGGTCTTCCTAAGCATTGGTCAGTTGGTCTTGGTTGAAATTCTTTTTTCTACTCCGCGAAAATGAAAATAAATATATTATTATAAATTATAATCATTATAATTGCATTGACTATTTTTTTTTCAATGAATGGCCCTGCTTCATTTTCATACTTTAACTATTCAATATTTTTAAACAATAGGAGAACTTTCTGTTTGAGTAAATTGTTCTTTGAATCAATTAATATTTTCTCAACTCTGTTACGTCTTTTTTTAAACAATATGCCGCATCTTAGAAACAAATAAATATTTATTTCCGTTGAAAAAAATTTCTTTGTTGCAAAGAAATGTTTAGTTTACCAAAAAATACGCTTATTTGAAACAAAGAATCATATATTTGGTTCAAAAAAAACTTTTGCTCAGTCCGAGTTACATTTATTTGTATGTAATAATTATCTTCTTGGACTTACACCATACTTCTTTACATTACGGAACTCACATATCATATCAAATACTTATTTATTACAGTCAATAACAAATCTATTTCACTCAACGCATATTTTACAGCGTCGAGTAAGTATTTCTATGCCTTAAGCATGGCGTTCCTCAGATCCAAACAAAAGATTTCTTTAATCTGAAGAAATATTTCTTAGGCCATATTCTGCTCTACCATTTATTTGAATCAAAGAAATTTCCTTTGATTCAAATAAGTTTTTTTTTCAGTGTAGGTTCCTATCGGTTCCAAATTCGACATAAAAAGGTCTGTGTTGGGTACTTTGAATCATTCGCTCTGTGTACTCTCCCAACAACGCGAAATACTGCAGCATCATTAATGGAATATTGCGTGCTGTTTGGGTTCCCTGCAGAGTGTACAAGTGGTAATATAAATCTAAGATTGACATGAAAGATCCTGGATATTAACAAACCTTGCCTTTTTTTCTGGTTGTATCTGAATCCCTAATTTTTAAGAAGTATACAAAGGTTATCATTGGGTTCAATTTGAGCACGTAAAGATTTCTATAGGGTACACTATCTTAGTCGATGTGAATATTCGTACGTGCACAATGTGATTGTCAAATTTTGGAAGTTCAATCTAAAGTCTAAACCGAGCTAGCAACAGGGCCCGGATATTAAGATAAATTATCGTAGGAAGCATGTCGAAGACCAGACTTCGGAACTAAGCTGGTATGGATTTAAAATATAAAGCTTTCATAACCACCTGGGTTTTCTATAATTATTTACTAATAACGACTCAGTCATAGTACCCTACATATGCCTTTACATGTCTACATTGTACCCGACATAAATCTATGCATAGTTCTTTAAATCGTCGACTCAGACCTAGAATGAAAAAGGCTAGGCTGTGCTCTTAGCCTGGTTCTTTGTTCAAATCCTGGATTTTCGTAAATACCTGGTGAACTTTAAATGCATATATGCGGCAAGCGAAACACTTTAGGCAACTAAGGCGTTTTATTTTTTGCGTTTAAATTCCATATAGCCCTATATAAGGCAAGTACCGCATTTTCAAACAGGATTCTGTTTCATGCACATCTTGTAACTCGGGAAACGTGACAAATTGTGTACTTAAGGAACATTTAAATTTTCGCCTTTTTTGTTTGATGAAAATATTACAAGTGAACCAAAGCATAGGAGTATTTTGGTTAATTGCTGTTACCCAGCGGACACGTGCTGTAACTTTTCCATTGCAAAAAGGGAACATTTAAATATAACATTGTTACAATAGTGTTCCAGAACAATTACAGAACATAAAGGTCAGACTGTTCTGTAACGCTGTTACTGTAAGGATACGTAACAGTTCTAGAATTCTGTTCTGTAAACAATATAGAACAGTGTGCTGGAACTGTTATGTCACTAGAATGTCACACATGTTCCAAGAACAGAAGATGAAGGTCACATTGTTCTAGAACGCTGTTATTGTAAGGATACCTAGCAGTTCTAGAATTCTGTTCTGTAACTAACTTTGAACAGTGTGATAGAACTGTTATGTTACTAGAATGTCACACGTGTTCCAAGGTCTGAGCATAATGGTCACACTATTCTGTAACGCTGCTACTGTAAGTATACGTAACTGTTCTGTAATTCTGTAATGTAACGAATATAGAACACAGTGATGGAATTGTTAAGTCACTAGAATGTCACACGTGTTGCAGAAATGGAACATAAAGGGCACACAGTTTTATAACAATCTTAGACCAGTTTTGTGCCGACGGTGGAGCGCAGAAAGGGACCATACTTAAATTACGTTACAGATAAAGGGGGTGGAGGGAGTCAAGACAATATGTTACGATTTCTTACGGTAGGGGGTCCTTTATTAATGTATGAATATACCATTAAACCATTTCCCTTTCAGGATAGGCGTGACACTACCCGATTCGGGTAGTGTTTCTAGGTTTTTCTTGTAGTTATAAATAACTACAAGTGTGGGCTCACCACACCCACGATGTGCCAACAGCACTCATGTCAGTATTCTTGAATGGTCACCCATCCAAGTACTAACCGCGTCCAACGCTGCTTAACTTCAGTGATCTGACGAGAACTGGGTTTTTCAGCGTGGTATGGCCGTTGGCCATGTATATATGTAATTTTTGCAAATTCGCAAAACCTTTCTCCCGAAGATTATCTTTTTGGTTATACATTTTATTATTTGGTTGAAAATTCAACAATTTTGTTTAAGTGTCATACTTTTTTGTTGAAAATTCTGCTGCTATGTTGAGAATTTAACTATTTCGTAGAAAATTTACTTTTTGTTCAAATTTAATACTTTGGTGTTGAAAGAGAAATGAAATTTTTTCTGGATGAATATTCAACGTTTAAAATTTTTTTTAACTTAAAAATTCATCTGTTTTAGGAGAAATGTTATCTTTCTTGGATAGAAGTGCAACTGTCTGTTTCAAAATTAAACTATTTTGTTAAAAAGTCATACTTTTTTGTTGAACATTCTACTGGTTTGTTGAAAATTTAACTATGTCGCAGAAAATTTACCTTTTTTCTAAATTTATATTTTGGTGTTGAAAAATCAACTGAAATCTTTTCTGGGTGAAAGTTCAACTTTTAGAAAAGAAATGTGTCGTTTTTTATTAAAAATTCATAGAGAATTCAACTACTTTGTTAAAAATTCATCCTTTTTGGTTGAAAAAAAATCGTCTTTTTGGATTGAAAGTTCAATTTAGAAACTTATTTCTTGTTTAAAAATTCATATTTTGATATTAAAAAGTCACCTGAAATCTTTTTTGACAGAAAATTCAACTATATTTTTTTGAAAATTCAACTTTTTGTTTCAAAATCTATCTTTTTGATTTAAAAACTCATCTTTCTTTGTAGAAATATAATTTTTAAATGAAAATGCAACTTTTTGGTTAAAAATTCTTCTTTGCTTGAGTATTCAACTATTTTGTTTGAAAGATTTGGTTGAATCACTTTGTTAAGAAATCATTATTTTTCTGGAAGATTGATATTTTAAGTTGAAAATTCATCTCTTCGGTTGAAAGCTTAACTATTTTGTTAAAAAATAATCTTTTTCGAATGATAAATCATCTACGTAGGTAAAAGTTAAACTACATTGTTAATTTTTTTTTTTGGTTTGAAGACTTATTCCTTTGGTTAAAAACGTAACTGTTTAGTAGAAAAGACTTTTTTTTTTGGTTTAAATTAATTTTTTATCTGAAAATGTAACTTTTCAATTTTTTAGAGATTTATCTTTTTTATATGAAAATTCTCCTTTTTTAGTAAAAAAATAATTTTCTTGGTTTGCATTTCATGCTTGTTGGGTAAAAATGCATCGGTTTCGTAGAAAATTAAATTTTTGTAGAGAAAATTCGTCTTTTGGCTTGAATGTTCAACAATTTAGATAAACTTTTATTTCTTTTTTGAGTGAAAAATCGTTAATTGTTGCAAATTCTTTTTTTTTTTTAATCCTTTTTATTGTATAAATTTTCTTCTTTTTTGATTGAAATATAAACTGTGCCACTTTTTTGTTGCGAATTTATCTTTTTGGGATGAAAATTCAACTATCATTTTCAAAATTCAATTATTTCGTAGAAAATTCAAGTATTTTGTTAAAAAGCCATCTTTTATAGTAGGAAAGACATTTTTTTGCTTAAAATAAATTAATAAATTTGAGAATTTTAAATTTTTATCTGAAATACTGTTTTATTCCGTTTATAAAAGATTATATGTTAAGAATATTACGGCATTTAAATGCTCATATTCGAATATTAATGATAAAAGAAAATGAAAAATTAGTCAAGGAAAAGTCAGCGAATTTTAACCATTTCAGGGGCAGTGGGACGTATACGTCCCACTTGTTTTTTCGCAGTTTTTCCAGCATTTCTGATATATTTCACCTTGTTTAGTGCACAAGTATTTGATTTTAGACTCTTAAGGGTTCATGTAAAGTAATTATCATGAAAAAATGTGTAAAATTCTTAATTAACAATTTTTTATAAATCATTGAAATCGAAAAAATCACTTTTTTTCGAATAAAATCGGCTGTTTATACAGTACTAGTCCTATAGCTGTGGCAAATTTTTTCCAGCTAGATAACACGTAGAACGGTAACCATCCATCTTGTATCCGCCATTTTGAAATTTGCAATTCTGACATAAAATTTGTAATCTACGACTCCAAAAACCCCCATACAACGTGTTTTGTGCAAATTGTTCGAAAAATTCAACATTAGAGTCACATAGTAGCCATCTTGGATCTGCCATTCTCCATTTTGCAATTCTGATGCCAGAATCGTGATCAGCGACCCCGAAAACACCTAATTTACCATTAATAGCAAGAATTAGTTTAACATAAAAATGTGCCCGCGAAAGGGTTAAAAATGAAGTTCTCGGACAACCTGCCTAATTCTACTAGGAATAACTAGAAAATAATTTCTGGAAATTAAAAATTACGTACAGTAAGGAGGAGGGGGGGGGGGGGTCAAAAAATTTTAAGTTACGGTTCGTTACAGGGGGAGGAGGAGGGGTCTTATAGAGGGCCTATAATTCGTTTTGTCATTTAAATACGGCCCCTAAGTTACGTGAACTGGATAAAAATACGCCGACGAAAGGGCTCAAATCAGTCAAATTCCGGCCAACCGAGAAGAAAATATTTTATTTTACAACATTTCTTTTATAAATTTGCACCTTAAAATTTTTGAAACCCACCTTCTCATAATATGTCTAAAATCAAAAAATAATGAATATATTCCTGAGATGACCCTGGCTCTTTCAGAAAAAAAGCATGATCGAGGTTTTGTCACAAACATTCAAGCGGTTCAGTAGCGCAATTGACTAAGGCATCGGCTAGGTACATGCGGGTAAGGTAGTTTAGGGAGGGTTCTAATCTCCAGCGAGTGTAAGTTTTCAACGGGTTTAAGCGTGCGATTCTATGTGTGGGAGACCGTGCGCGAAATTGTATTGTTTAAAATATGAACTAAGTACAGCCATAATACAAAAAACATTTTTTTTGTCACATATCCTTGTAACACTGTTACACAATTGTTAATATGTATGTAAAAACATTTTAACACCGTTATGGAATTGTTACGGAACTATTACAGAACAATGTAACTTTGTAACCCGGTTCCTAAATTGTTCTAAAAATATTTTTTATGAGACATGCATGATTTCAGCCCTTTTCGACGCCTATGAAGCGGGGCTAAAGCTCTACTTTTCACTCCCTAGGGAGTAAAAAGTACTTTTTACTCCCTAGGGACTGAAGAGTGACGTCAGAGGTGAATAATGAAAATTATGCATCTATGAACTCGCATTTTATGACTGTCAGCTCACTCACCATAAAAACTGTGAGGAAATTTTAGTTGCAGATAATAGAATTTTGCGGTTATTTATGTAAAGTTACCATATATACCTGTACATTTGGGACTTGCATGTTGGTGGCGGAAGTGAGAACGTGTTTAGTGACAGGTGGGGAGAGAATTTTACGGAATTTGTGTGGAAGGTGTGAGTCGAGTATGAGGGTGGAAGCCGAGGAGGTGAGTAGGGTTGTGTGGGGTGAATTGTGGAGATAAAAAGTGAGTTTCAGCGCGGGTATGAGGTGGTATCTAGTTGAATAGGAAAAGTGAGGTTAGGTTGGCAAGTAATCGGGGGAGTTCGTGGTCAGGAGTCTTGGGCTTTCGAGGGGTCAAGGGTGGTTCTCGCAGAGTTAGGGGATGCTAAGGGAGAGAAAGGGGTGTCTGCAGGGACTGAGGAATTGAAGAAAAAAAAAGGGGGAAAAAAGAAGGAAAATTTGGCGGCGAAAGACGCCAAAATTTTGCAGAGACATCTGTCGGTTGCGAAAGGTACTGCATGGATAGGTCCCAGTTACCGGCGGCAGAGCGGGAGGTGGGCAGCGAGAGTACTGGCAGTGCTGGTTGTGAAACTGACGGGGAGGGAATTTTCCACAAGCCACGACGGCCAAGAACGCGTCGCCCGGTGTCGAGCGGTGCGTCGGGGAGAGGGAGAAATCGGGACGGTGGCAACGAAGGAAGCGAGAAGGTAAGGGAGAGAGCGTCGAGCGCATGTGATGGCGAGGATCTCTTGAAAAGGAAGAGAGACAGCCAAGAGAGTCCGGAGAAAAGCGAGGTCGAGAGCCCGGATAACACGTTGGTCAACCCCCCCCCCCACCCACCACCCAAATGGAGGGGCAGTTGGAACGGAGGCTCTCGGGATGCTGTTAGGCGAGATCAGCGGGCTGAGGGAGGACGTAAGAGGGACCAAGGAGCAGATGGAAGGCATGAGGGAGGACTTGGGAATCAGAGATGAGAAATGGGAAAAGAAGTTAAAATAACACAGATGGAAGAGGAGATTAGGGTGTGGAAAGAAAGGATGGAAAAAAGGCTTGAGAAGGTGAAGGGCAGGACGGAAATGGAAATAGGAGACGGGGGTAGCGGGGGCCAGATTAAAGGTATTTGGGAGAGGGTAGGGAATATGATAGAAGAGAAAGTGGGAGAGCGTAGGAATGAGAAGGAGGAGAGGGCGGATTGGGTAAGGATAAGGGCAATGGAGTTGAGAATGGAGAGAAAGGAGAAGGCAGACCGGAGAAATAATATTGTGATAAGAGAGTTGAAGCTGAAGAGCAGGGAAGAAAGGGAGGGCGTGGAAGAGCTGCTACAGAGCATAGGGTGGGATAAAGGCAGGGTAGGGAAAGTTAAGTTGGAGGAGAGAAAGGAGAAAGAAGTGGCGGTTGTGGAGTTGGAGAGTTGGGAAGAAAAGTTGGGGGTAATGCGAAATAAAAATAGGATAAAGGATAAGGAAGTTTTCATCGCTCACGATTTGACGAGAAAGGAAAGGGATGTACAGAGAATGCTGTACGACAGGGCTAGGAGGGAGAGGAGTGAAGGGAAATCGGCGAAGGTAGGATATCGGAAAATAAAAATAGACGAGAAAATGTGGGTGTGGGACGAGGAGAAAGAGGTGTTGAAAGAAGTGCAGGGGAATTTGTTTCGTAGGAAGTAGGGGGGGGGGGTATGCAGAGTAGAGGAGTTGTGAAGGTGCTTTACTGGTACGTAGCAGGGGTAAAGAAGAAGGATGAGGAGTTCTGGAGGTATATCCAGGAATTTGACGTGGTAGGACTGGTAGAGACGTGGGTGGAAAGAAAGGAATGGGATAGAATACAGCCAAAGCTGCCAAGGGAGTATAGGTGGAGACTCCAGGAGGCGGTCAGAGTGAAGAAGAAAGGAAGGGCTAGTGGGGAAATTATAACGGGGGTTAGAGATGGATTAGAGGAAGAAGCTCACGGAGAGGAAGAGGGGGAGGGAGTGCCAATTAGGAAAGTAAAGATAGGAGGGGTGAGCAGTAAGTTTGTGACAGTGTACAATAAGGATGGGATGGAAGGAATTAAAGGGTGGAAGACCTGTTAGGTGAAAGAGAGGAGGGTATGGTGGTACTGGGTGGGGACTTTAACGCGAGGATGGGGAGGGAAGGGGGCCTTTACAGGGAAGGGGAGAGCTTCGAAAGGAATTCGAAGGATAGGTTAATAAATAAGGAGGGGGAGATTCTAAGGGACTGGATGGAGGATAGAGGCTGGGCGGTGGCAAATGGTATGGCAACTGGGGACGAAGAGGGAGAATACATATATGTAGGTAAGGTGGGGGTATCGGTGATAGACTATCTAGTTATGAATATGCAAGGGTGGGAGGAGATGGAGAGATTCGCAGTAGAAGGGAGGGTAGAATCAGACCATCAGCCATTAGGGTTGTGGATAAGGGGTGAGAACGGCGGAAGGCAAGGTGGGGAAGAAGTGTCGACGGGGGAGAGGGTTAGCTGGACGAGGGAGGCGATAGAGAAGTATAAGGAGCAGTTAGGGAAGGTACGATTCGAAGGGGAGACGATGGAAGAGATATGGGAGGATTTAAAAGAGAAAGTCAAAGGGTGTGTGCAAAAGAAGGTATTCAAAAAGAAGAAGAAAGGAATGGTGAAGCCGTGGTGGGATAGGGAATGTAAAAAGATGAAAAGGAAGGTGAAGAGGAAGTATAAGAAGTGGAAAGAGGGTACTGCGAAAAGGGAGGAGTACGTAGAAATGAGGAAGGGGTTTAGATTGATGTGTAAGAAGAAAGAACAGGAAAAGGAGACACAGCTGGAGGAGGAGTTAGGAAATGTTGAGACAGAAGGGGACGTCTGGAAGATAATAAATAGGTTTAGGAAGCGTAGAGTAGGGATAAGCGAGAAGATAGGGAGTGAGGAGTGGAGGGAGTTTTTTAAAGAATCATTTCAGGGCTCAGATTCAAGGAAGAGAGATGATGGGAGTAGAAGAACGGGGGAGGCAGAGATGGAGGAGTTCAATGACGAGGAGATAGAGAAACAGATAAGGAAGTGAAGAAGGTTAAAATCAGCAGGGCTGGATGGGCTAGAGAACGAAGCATGGCTGTTTAGTACACAAGAGGTTAGGGCGAGGCTGAAGGAGGTAGTGAAGAAAGTATGGAGGGGGAGAGATTCCCACGAGGGTGGAGAGAAGGGTTAATAGTGCCTCTGTATAAGAAAGGAGATAGGGATAGGCAGGAAAATTATAGGGGGATTACGCTAATGAATACGGCGTATAAAGTATACGCGATGGTGGTGGCGGAGAGGTTGCGGAAGGATGTCGAGGGGAAAGGAATATTGCCAGAGACGCAGGCGGGCTTTAGGGCAGGTAGGAGTACTATCGACAATATCTACGTTCTGCAGCACGTGGTGGATAGAGAATTAGCGAAGAACGGGTCGAGAGTGTACGCGTTTTTGTGGATCTAAAAGGCGCGTTTCCGTCGGTGGATTGGGGGAGGTAGTGGGAGGCAATGGAGGAGAGGGGAGTGGAGAGAGGCCTGATCGAGAGGGTAAGGGAGATATATGAAGAGACCAAAGATAAGGTAAGAGGATGACAGGGGATTTCGGAGGGATTCTGGATGGATAGGGGGTTAAGACAAGGGTGTCCGCTTAGTCCAACGCTTTTTGCGATTTTAATTGCGGATATGGAAAGTAAGCTGGAGGCCGGAGTGGTAGGAGGAGTCAGGATAGGAGGGGTTAGAATTTGGTCGCTAGCGTATGCAGATGACATAGTGTTGTTGGCAAAAAGCGAGGAGGCCTTAAAGGAAATGATGAAGAGGTTGAGAAGATACCTGGATAAGAACAGGTTAGAACTGAATGCGGAAAAGTCCAAGGTTATGGTTTTCAGAAAAGGAGGTGGAAGGGATAAGGAAGGGGAGTGGAAGTGGAAGGGAAAGGCGGTGCAGGCGGTGAAAGAGTTTGTGTACCTGGGCTTCTTGTTTCGGAGGAATGGCGGAGTGGATGGTCACATAAAAGAGAGAGTGAGGAGGGCAAATGTGGTGATGAGGCAGGTCTGGGGGTTGGGAAAGAAGTTATTCGCAGATGATTTTGGAAGGAGAATGAAATTGTTTGACTCACTAGTGATGAGTGTGCTATTGTATGGAGTAGAGGTGTGGGCGTGGAAGGAAAGCGAAGAGGTAAATAGGATACAGGAGAGATATGTAAAGTGGACACTGGGGCGGGCAAGGAACACGCCTAATTATATTGTCAGGAGGGAGACGGGGAGAACGAGTGTAGGGATTCTAGCGGAGAGTCGAGCATGTAAATATGAGGAGAAATTTTTGGAAGAGGGGGGAAGTAAGCTGGTTAGGGAGTGTTGGTGGGAGAAGGAGAACAGGAGAGGGGGTGGGAAGATGGTTGTTGAAAGAGAAAGGTATTTTAGAACGAATGGACTGCAGATGGATAAAGTGAGAAGGATGCATGAGGAAGGAAGGAAGGTATATGAGTTGGTTAAGAAAAACAGCATGGAGAGAGAGAAGACAGCAGGGGAAGGGAGAATAAGAGAGACAAGGTTTAATGGCAACTATGTGTGGATTATGCCAAGGGCGAGAGCGCAATATTTGTGTGAGAAAGGAGAGAAAGGAAGTCAGGAGCTTATAGCGAGGATGAGATGTGGGTGCATGGAGGGTTTCAATAGGTTCTGGCTCGATAGGGAAAAGAGGATGTGTGAACTATGTGGGAAGGGGGAGGCAAGAGTGGAGCACTGGTTGGAGGAGTGCGTAGAGGTGGAAAGGAGTGGGATGAGCATGGAGGTATTGATGCATGAAAGGGGGGACAAAAGGGCAGTAGCATGGGTGAAGGGAGTCTTGGGTAAGATGGAGAAGAAGAGAAGGAAGGAGGAAGAGGAATGGAGAAGGAAAGATTGTAAATAGAGGAGGACGTAAATATAAGTAAATGTAAATATTGCAAATAGTAGATAAGTATTAGGTATAAGCCGCGGAGGCAGAGTTTAGTAATGCGAGGCAAAGCAAGAAAGTAGGGACATGCGAGCGAGGCGAGGCGAAGCGAGGAAGGCAATGCGATAAGAGCGAGCGGCGTTAGAGATAAGGTGTGGAAGGATGTTAGTTTTAAGGGTTAGTTTTAAGAAAATTCTGTAAAAAAATGGAAGTGTAAGCAAGTCAATTTTTTAAGGCCAGCAGGCTAAAAAATAAACGTTTATCTCTACCTGTACATTTACCATAAATGACCGAAAATGTTCATAAATTTCCGCAAATTTATGGAAATTTTTAAAAATTAATTTTGGGTATATCATGGTAAGTTACCATATTTTTACCTATTGTTTGACTATGTTTACCTGTAAAATTACCATGGATGACCAAAAATGTTCATAAATTTCCGGAAATTTATGGAAATTTTTTTTAATGAATTTTGAGTAAGTCATGGTAAGTTACCATATTTACCTGTAAAATTACCATAGATGACCAAAATTTTTCATAAATTTCCGGAAATTTATGGAAATTTTTTTTAATGAATTATGGGTAATTTATGGTAAGTTACCATATTTACCTGTAAAATTACCATAATTGCTCGAAATTTTTCATAAATTTTCGGAAATTTATGGAAATTCAACAAAATTAATTTTGGGTAATCGGTAAGTTACAATATTTACCTGTAAAATTACCATAAATGACCGAAATTTTTCATAAATTTCCAGAAATTTATAGAAATTTAAAAAAATGAATTTTGGATAATCTATGATAAGTTACCATATTTACCTGTAAAATTACCATAAATGACGGAAATTTATGGAAATTTAAAAAAATTAATTTTGGATAATTTAAGGTAAGTTACCATATTTGCCTGTAAAATTACCATAATTTACGGAAAAATTTCATAAATTTCCGGAAATTTATGGAAGTTTGAAAAAAATTAATTTTGGGTAATTAATGGTAAATTACCATGTTTACCTTAAAATTACCATAAATGACCAAAAATGTCCATGAAGTTCTGCAAATGTATAGATATTTTTTTATTGAATTTTTGCCAATTTATCGTAAGTTACCATAAATCACCTCTAAAATTACAATAAATTAGGTTAACAATAATTTCATGCTTCATTATACAAAATCTAATATGGACTGAAATCATGACTGTATTTCGAGAAATGTCTGAAATCATGCATTTGTTATAAAAAATATCGTATGCGCCAAGGGGGAGAGGCACTTTTTCCACTCGTGTACTTTTTCAGTACTCGTCGAAAAAGCCCCTCTTCTCTCCCTAGGTGCATAATATACTATTTTTACATATATCGCTGTTCTAGAATTGTTACAAAACGACTACATAACAAATTCACATCGTAACACTGTTACATATGTGTTACGGCAATATTACAGAACAATCTTACTTTTCAACCATGTTCTTAAATTGTTCAAACAATATTTTTCTACATATAACGCTGTTCCAGAAGAAATATTAAATATTTAGCTTTCATAACCCCCTGGTTTTTCTATAATTATTTACTAATAGCGACTTAGTTATGGTACCCTATATATGTCTTTACATGTCGACATTGTACCCGATATAAACCTATATATACTTCTTTAAATCGTCGACTCGGACCTGGTTCTTTGTTCAAATCCTGGATTTTCGTAAATACCTGGTGAACTTTAAATGCATATATATACAGCAAGCGAGACACTTTAGGCAACAAAGCCGTTTTATTTTTTGCGATCAAAACTCATATAACCCTATATTAAGGCAAGTACAGCATTTTCAAACAGGATTATATTTTTTGCCCATTTTGTAACATCGGAAACGTAAAAAATGGTGTACTTAAGGAACATTAAACTTTTTTCCTTTTTCTATCGATAATTAAAACAGTACCAAAGAGACTGCAAAAGTATCAAGTTCGAGAAAACCATCACAGGAATTAATACTTTAATGCACGTATTCAAATCTTGTGAAAGGTTCGGTTAGGAATTTGCTTCCTACCTAATCCAGTCTAATAAGTTGCACTTTTGTGCGTAAATGTAGGGTATTTAGAAATAACCTGGCTAGAAACTGCATGTTTTATTGTTATAATAAATTTCGACAGATAGATTTGAATCAGATCTTAATAGAGACAATTCTTTTAATAAACTGAAAAGATTTTAATAATGTATTGGCAATCAAGATTACAGCAGGACTTAACTTTTAGACGGCCGGGATTTGAGATATAAACCGCCCTTCAATAGTACCCAAGCTAGTGTCTTGTATCATTTATCAACTGTATACAAAGTTCATATCATACGCCGAGCCGATATAGTATCGGCTTCCGGGCCGAATGAGGTAAAGGAAAAGTTTTGGATTATAAAATTGGTTGTTTTTCCGAAATTTGGTGAAAACATGACCACGGGGGTTTTCAGGGTCGCTGATTATGAATCTGGGGTCAGATTTAAAAAATTCACATCAGCGCCCCCCCCCCCCCCCCTAGAATGCCCCAATTTTTCGATATTCCCGAAACTCGGTGAAAACGTAACCCTGGGGGTTTTTGGCTTGCTGATCAGGAATCTGGGTGTGTGGGTTACTGTTGGGACCTATAAGTCTGTGGGAGAAGCGAAAGCAGGATAGAGAAGAGGAAGCGTTACCCTGGATGTGCTAGCCTCAAAACGTCACCCTCGAAGCTTCACACAGTTTTCAGAGTTCACACGGTTCCATCCCAGATAACAATTTGAAACGCATATGCGACTCACAGTGCACGCACGCATGCGGATTAATCCGCACGCGTGCGTTCACCACGGATAACAGATGCATCCTCATATGAGACGCATATCGCTCGCACAGGTGATGGTCGCACGCGTGCGTGTGAAATGCGATCATCGTGCGACTGTACCCTTAATCCTAAAATACTATTTATATATTTAAATATACACTGTCCGAGTTATTCTAAGTTATTCAAAATGTTAGATTTCTATAACATTGATAGTGAGCACGATATATTATAATGGCACGATAATATAAGAAAAAATAAGGTTATGTTTGTATACTGATACCTACTCTGCAATTGATATCAAAGCTGCTGTATGCTACACTCGATCGTATCCAATAAGCATAAACACCTAAAAACACTTCACTTTAAAATTATATCTGAAAAAAATAACGAGTAAAACGCGGAAAACTATAAACAAAGCGGTAAACGCGGGCTGATGGCGGGAGACTGCGGAAGACAGAGCCGGGAGACTACGTGGGTGCGCGACGGCCATCATCATTTCAAAGATATCGTTTTCAAAAACTGAGCGCGCTTTTTAAACTTCTTATCTCAACTTTAAAGTATTACCATCATTATAAAATTGATTAGTAATTCTAAAGTTCCTGCAATTAAAATTACAAATTGCAGTTTTAAAAAATAAGAAGTATTTCATGCGCTGTTTGAAACTTTCAGAGTTCAAAATATTTTTTCTAACCACATAATCCGATTGACTTCGTCGTTTTCTTGCCTCGAAATTTTGTTTTTTGTCGAAGTTAATTTTCCAGCTAAACAAAAGTAAGAAAGATATTTTCTATTTAATTTGGAAAAATATCATATATATATATATATATATAT
>CAKNYM010046780.1:82047-99649 GCA_932195095.1 Andricus curvator | reverse complement strand
TTTCCGTGGATGCACAGTTAGGACTGGGACAGGATTCATGAAGTTATGGCAAAACAAATGAAAAACTGACGCTTGCAAGTACAAGTAGGCTATGTTATTGCATCCCCCTGCTCAATTGGTCACGTGACTTCCAATTAAATTGAGCAGGAACCACTAATGCGAACAAGGGTGTACAAATTCTTGAAAAATAGCCAGAAAAATAGCCAGAAAGAGAGAGAGAGAAAATTCAACTATTTGAATCAATACTAATGATTTGAACTGATAAACCAGTCATTTTATTCATTTTATTTATTGAAATAGTAAAATACGTTGTAACATTCTCATTTAAACTGAAAAAAAAAATTTTTCACTGCATCGATTACACTCTTTACAGGCCAAAATGCTCTAAAAACAGGGGAATAAGGTGATTTTTAAAGAAAATAGGGGAATAAATTCCTTTAAATAAAATGAATGTGGGTGCTGTAATATATTAATTTAAATTACAAACACTCTAAACTCTTAAGATTTCATGTAAAAATATTACATTTTCAACAAAAGATACGAATTTTCAACCAAATCGTTAAATTTTCTTTCAAAAAGATGAATTTTTAACTCAAATTATGAATCTTCAACCAAAAAGGTGAATTTTCAAGTAAAATTATGAATTTTTAACAAAAAAAAAATTTATTTTCAACAAAATATTTTAATTTTGAACCCAAAGAGGGTAATTTCCAAACGAACCTGAAACTATGGATATTTAACAAAAAAGTTAATTTTCAAACCAATAGTTGAATTTAGAAATCAAAAAGGATTACTTTTTTGATAAAATTGTTAAATTTGCAAGCCAAAGAGACGCATTTTATTCAGAATACATAAATTATCAACTAAAAAATATAAATATTCAACCAAAAACGGAATATAGTTAGATTCTCAGCTAAAAAAGTTAATTTAAAAATTTAAAAAAAAAACTAATTTTCAGCAAAATAAGTAGATTTTCCACTAAATAGTTGAATTTCCTACTAAAAAAGATCATCAAATAGTTGTATTTTCAATTAAAAAATATGAATTGTCAACCAAAAATGAAATTGTTAAATTTTCAGTTAGAAAAAGAATTTTCAATACAAAAAATGAATTTTCCACCAAATAGTTTTATTTTCAACCAAAGTGATAATTTTTTTTAATTAAATGATTAATCTTTAACTAAAATAGATGAAATTTAAACCAAAAAGATTATTTTTTAACCATGAAGATTCATTTTATACCAAAAAATACGAATTTTCAACTAAAAAAGATCAATTTTCAACAAGAAATGGAATATTTAAATTTTAAGTTAAAAAACTTAATTGTCAAACAAACAACAAAAAAACGAATTTTCGATAAAGTGTTGAATACTCAATCAAAACAAATAATTTTCAACCAAACAGATGTATTTTTAAACAAAAAAGATTATAATTTTTAACAAATGAGGGGAATTTTCAAACAAGAATGATTTTTCAGTCAAAAATAAAATAAATTTTCAACCAAAAAGGATGACTTTTTAATAAAATTGTTGAATTTCCAACAAAAAAAATTATATTTTCAACCTAATAATAAAATTTTTGAGCGGAAAAGATGATTTCGGAACTAAAAATATAGCAATAAGTAGACTTTCAAATAGAAAAAAAAAATTGTCAACCAAAAATAGTTGGATTTTCTTATTATTAATTCAGTACTTGAAAAATGGAAATTTAATGATAAATGGTCTAAAGAATAATGGTTTCAATAAAAAATTAAAGTTCATTCGTAATACTTAAAAAATATTAGCTTGGAAAACTGGAAATTTTGCTCAGAAAAAAGTTGATTTTTTACTGTAAACTTTTTGACTTCGGACTACACACTGTTTCGTGTCAGTTGTTTTCTCAGAGTATCATTATTCAAATAATTATAAAATCTCACTTTTCAAGAAGAATATCAATAAATAGAATATTTCTTACAATAAATTCGTCTATGTAGGCTCATTTACATGTGCGCATAACAATAATTACTAATTGAATCAGTATATTTTTACAAATTATCAGTGACTGTATTCTAGCTACAGCAATTAGTAGAGTGTAACTGACAATCAATTATATTTTACTAACTCAAATTTAGAGATTGTGTTATTGCACCCAACCGCTCAATTGGTCACGTGACTTCAAATTTAGAGAGCAAGATCCACTAATGCGAACAAGGGTGTACACATTCTTGAAAAATAGCCAGAGAGCAATAAAAATAAAGGAAGCTAGCAGATCGTAATATATTGACGAATTTCGAAACTCATAGAGCTTATTTATCTGTAGTGGTTCCTCCTGCGATAGTAATCATTTCCGTGGTTGCACAGATGAGACTGGGACAGAGTTTCTAAAGTTATAGCAAAAAAAAAATAAAAAACTGACTTCCGCAAATACAAGTAGGCTGTGTTATTGCACCCCTCCGCTCAATTGGTCACTTGACTTCCAATTTAATTGAGCAGGAGCCACTAATACGAACAAGGGTGTAAACATTGTTGAAAAATAGCCAGAAAAATAGCCAGAGAGCAATAAAAATAAAGGAAGCTAGCAGATCGTAATACATTGACGGATTTCGAAACTCGTAAAGCTTATCAGTAGTGGCGCCTCCTAAGATAGTAATCATTTCCGTGGTTGCACAGTTAGGACTGGGACAGGATTCATAAAGTTATGGCAAAACAAGTGAAAAACTGACGTCTGCAAATACAATTAGGCTGTGTTATTGCAGCCGACCGCTCAATTGGTCACGTGACTTCAAATTTTATTAAGCAGGAGCCACTAATGCGAACAATGGTGTAAAAATTCTTGAAAAATAGCCAGAGAGCAATAAAAATAAAGAAAACTAGCGGATCGTAATACATTGACGAATTTCGAAACTCGTACAGCTTATCAGTAGTGGCTCCTCCTGCGATAGTAATCATTTCCGTGGTTGCACAGATGAGACTGGGGCAGAGTTTCTAAAGTTGTAGCAAAACAAATGAAAAACTGACTTCTGCAAATACAAGTAGGCTGTGTTATTGGACCCATCCGCTCAATTGGTCACGTGACTACAAATTTTATTGAGCAGGAGCCACTAATGCGAACAAGGGTGTAAAAATTCTTGAAAACAGCCAGAAGAATAGCCAGAGAGCAATAAAAATAAAGGAAGCTAGCAATCGTAGTACACTGACGAATTTCGAAACTCGTAGAGTAGAGTAGAGCTGATGAGTACTGACTCCGCCTGCGATAGTAATCATTTCCGAGGTTACAGACAGTTACAGATGGGACTGAGACAGGGGATGAGAAGGCGGGACCGGGACAAAAAGGAAAAGGGGACGAAGAGGCATTATTTGAAATCGCGTCACGTTTCGACGCCACTGGAATATACTCACAGCATGTGGTCTCTCTTTTTCTCTCTTTCTCTCCTTCTCTCTTTTATTCTCTTTCTTCATCCGACAAAGAAAAATTCTCCCCCTAGTCCCTAGTCCCTCTGCCACGTTCACCCCTCGCCATCGTGTTTAAATTATGTACTAATTGCCCCATGTTTATGTTCAGAAACGTTTTAAACGCTACTACTATAATCATTATATCGATTGCAGAAAGCAGTCAAATTGCAAATTCATACTTTTCCTGCGTCGAGAAACATGACTTTTAACGTAATACTTGGACTTCGCAGCCCAAACTGCTAGCTATCAATTCAGGGAAAATGGGGCGATTTTTCACGAAAATAGGGGAATAAATTCAATATAAAACGCTTAAGATTTCAAGACGAAAAATATTGCATTTTGCACAAAATGGTTGAATTCTTTAACCAAAAAAAGATTCATTTTCTATACCAACAGATATATGAATTTCCAATGAAAGTGTTCAGTTTTCAAGCTAAAAAATTAATGTTCCACAAAGACTTTTAACCAAAGCATACGAATTTTTAACCAAATAGTTGAATTTTCAACCAAGTAATTCGATTTCCAACAAAATAGTTCAGTTTTTATCCAAATAGTTGAATTTTCAACCTACATTGCAAAGATGATTTCTAAAAAAACTGATTGAATTTTCAAATAAAACAAATTTAGCTTGCACCAAAAACATTTTTAACCAAATAGTTAAATCTTCAGGCCAAAAAGACGAATTTTTCAAAATACAGTTTAATTTTCAACCAGGAACTTTTTTACCAAAAAAGATAAATTTTCATTCCAAAAGGATGAATACTCTATATAAAAAGACAAATTTTAAACAAAACAGCAGCATTTTTGATAAAAAATTACACGAGTTTTTAACAAAAGAATTGAATTTCCAACAAAATAATTCAACTATCAACAAAAAAGTTGAATTTGTAATCAAATATTTGAATTTCCAACCTACACAGATCAATTTTCAACCAAATGGTCGAATTTTGAAAGAAAAAATATAACTTTTCAACCAAATAGTTTAATTAAAAAAAAATCTACCAAAAATGGAACAGTTACATTTTCAGTTTGAAAAAATTGATTTTTAACCCCAAAACAAGAAATTTTCAGCAAAATAGTTAAGTTTTCAAGTAAATAGTTGAATTTTCAACTAAAATGATAAATTTTCAACAAAACAAGACGAATTTTCAAAGAAAAATTCAATATTGGGATATTTTAACCAAAAAATATTTGATTTTAAATGAAAAAAAATTGAATTCAACCAAAAAAATATGAATTCTGAATTATAAAGTTAATTTTCAAGAAAATTGTTGAATTTTCTACTAAAATAATGGGATTTTGATCCCATAAAAGATGAATTTTCAATCTAAATTGATGATTATTTTATCAAAAAAGACTAATTTTTAACAGAACATCTTAATTTTCGACCAAAAATTATGAATTTTTTAAAAAATAATTAAATTTTCAATAAAATTATTGAATTTTTAACTAAATAGATTGTTTAAAAAAAAAATCAACTAAAAATGGAATAGTTAAATTTTCGATTGAAAAAATTAATTTGCAACAAAAAAAAAACGAATTTTCAAAAATTAGTTACATTTTTAAGTCAAAAAGACGAATTTTCATCGCATAAAAGATGAATTTTCAAGCTAAATTATGCATTTTCTATCCAAAAAGATGAATTTTTAACAGAACAGCTAAATTTTCGACCAAAAAAGACGACTTTTTAAAAAAAGAATTGAATTTACAATAAAATTGTTGAATTTTTAACCAAATAGTTGAATTATCAGCCTACAAAGATTTTTTTCGATCAAATATAGTTAAATTTTCAACTAAAAAAGATAAATATTCAAACAAATAGTAAAATTTAAAAAATCAACTAAAAATGGAATAGTTAAATTTTTGGTTGAAAAAATTAATTTGCAACAAAAAAAAGAATTTTCAAAAATTAGTTACATTTTTAAGCCAAAAAGACGAATTTTCTACAAAACAGTGGAATTTTCAACAAAACAGTTCATTTTCAGCTAAATAGTTATGTTTGCAACTAAAAACTATAAATTTCTAATAAAAAATGGTAGTTATATCTTCAGTTCAAAAAATAAATTTTCAAGGAAAAAAAAGAAATAATTTTCGACTAAATAGTTAAATTGCGAGTTAAATTGTCAAAGAGATACATTTTCAAGCAATAAAATGAATTTTTAACAAAGCAGATTACTTAATTTTCAGCATAGAGAAAAACAAATTTTCAAAGAAATAGTTGAAAGTTAAGTCTTCAACCAATAAAATGAATTTTTAATAAAGCAGTTCAACTTCCAACGAAGTAGTTCAATTTTCTAAACGATAGTTGAATTTTAATCCCAAAATATGAATTTTCAACAAAAAAAATTAAATTTCAACAAAAAATTTGAAGTTTCAACTAAAAATATGAATTTTCAACTAAAAAATATAAATTGCGAATGAAAATAGAATAGTTAGATTTTCAGTTTTAAACAATTATTTTTAACCCAAGGAAAAAGGAATTTTCAAAAAATAGTTAAATTTTCAACAAAATAATTAAATTTGCAACCAAATAGTTCAATGTTTAACCAAAATAGATGAATTCTGAACCAAAAATATAATAGTATCCATTTCAATTAAAAAGAATAAATAATATTCAACCAAAAATAGCCGGATTTTCTTATTGGGTTCAACAAAATAGTTCAAATTTAAACCAAAGAGATAAATTCACAACCAAAATTGCGAATCTTCATCTGGAATAATTAAATGTTCAGTGAAAAAAAAAATTAAATTTTCCACCGAAAAAAAAGAATTGGCAACCAAAGAGATACATTTTCAAAGAAATTATAAATTTTTAACAAGAAAATGATGTTTTAACAAAGTGATTCAACTTTCAGCCAAATAGTTCAATTGGCACAAATTTTCAACTAATAACGTAATAGTACCAAAAACCAAAAAAGATTATAATTAAATCTCTACCAAAGCATTTTTAAATCAAAAAAGCGGATTTTCAACCAACAAATATTTCAGTTGAATTGCAACCAAATAATAAAATTTTGAACTAAAACTATAATCGTCAGGAGGAAGCAACAGCATAGAAAAGAAATAGAAATACAACGCAAGTAAATTACTATCAAGAATATAATATCAAGGATGGTCGCAAAACTTCATTTAAAAAATTTCCTGACTTTTCCCTGATTTCCAGGTTTTCCCTGACCTACACCCGCCATAGTCAAGGTGATGTTTAGGTGGTGATTAGGGTACATCAAGTAAAGGATGGAAAGTTGAATAAATCACAACATGTTACCAGTAATCAACACATGTTGTGATTTATTCAACTTTCCATCCTGTACTTGGTATTTTAGTTGATTGAATGTAGCCTACACCTTTTCCACCCAGACTCAATAACTCAGTTTTTTTACTTTCTCCCTAGATGTTTTCCTACTATTCCTGTCGATGGTAAAGAACATCTAGTCAGGCCGAGAGTCAGGCTAGTCTGTTGGAACTGACTAATCGGTTTTCTAAGAAAAGAACATCTTCAACCCACTTTTTTTCAGAAAAATGTTGTTTCTATAAACGAGTATGAATGCCCTGACATGTTCATTCTGAAATAACATATTCCTTAAGCATTGCAGAAGTGGTGAACGTTTGGGTTTTTATATAGAGTCTACCTTGTGAAAAAAACGAGAGACATTAAACAGAACAATCAGAAATGTTCTGGTTGAATAAAAAAATAAAGTATATTGGTATTAATAAAGGAAAAACCCTTTTCGTTTCGACTTCGTCCAACAATTTTATTAAAAATGGGTATGACTTTTCGGAATCACTGATTCCCTCATCAGAAATCCTTTAAAACATAACAAAGAATACAGAAGAACCAATAAGTTTGGAAGGATCATGAAGACACCGTTAATATTTTATGTAGGAAACCATTAAAATAAAAACCGGTAAAAAATAATACTACTTATGGTGTTATTTTATCTTACTTTTTAGACATTTCAACCGTTTTCCACAACTCACAGATTTATACACTTTTTTATCCGGTGAGCACCCAAGACCATGTGTTTCTAATCTAATGGCTTCCTACATAAACTATCACCGGTGTCTTCATGAAAATTCCTTCCCAAAAATCTTGGAGCAATAACTTTGCCGGGATGAAGTTGAAACGAAAAGGTTTTTTCCTTTAGTAATACCATTGTTGTTTGCCGGATTTAAAAATCAAAGAATATTTACCAAACCAAAATTCTCTTTATATATGTATTTATTTTGGTTTCTCGTATTTTAGGATCTTCAAAATCCTTTGGAATACCTTCCAATAATTGAAATCCTTCAAAAATTCCTTTGAGATGCATTCAAATGAACGAAATCGATTAAAAATACCCACTCAGCAAAATTTCCTCTATAGTATCCCTGGTGGAAAATTTTTTTACAAGAAAGTACAACATTTCTATAACTGTAATTTGTTGTTAGAATATGTACTTTTTTGTAAAAAATATACAAAATTTAACAAAAAAATACAGTCAAGTACAAATAGCTAATTTTTTCTTATATTTTCTTGTAGAAAAGTAAAAAAGTTAACAATAAAGTACAAGTTTCTACAAGTAAAAAATTTGTATAACTTTTTATTAATATTTTTTTTACTTTGTTGTAAAAATCAACAAGGTATTACAGAAAACTACAGAATTTTACGTAAATTATTGTAGAAAATTACAAATCTTTACAAAAAAATACAAGATTTCACAAAAGTTGAACTATAGGGAACCTGTACTTAAAATTATGTCGTATAATTTAACCCAGAACTTTTGCTACTATAATCAATCACGCTGAACTGTAGTTCGATTATTGAAATCGAATATTCAAATATTGTTTAAATCTGAAATATTCCATTTTTAACCTATTTAATTTGAAATTTTTTTATTAAGTAAGACATTCGTTGGAATTTTTAGCAATATTTTACTTTTCATTTAAAATGAGAAATTATAAATCAAATATTAAAAACTAAACAATTTTAAACTGAATTATTTTAAATAGAAAGCCTTGAATCGTTAATATTTTAGAGTGTTAAATTAAAACTTTGTACGTTAGAATTTAATTGTTCTAGTTAACAATTTTTTAATATCTAAGTGAAATTATTGAATTTTGATGCATAAATAACAATTGAACAATTATCATTTTGGAAAAAATTTTAGTTAGTTTAAGAGATATTTATCAGTTTTGAGCTCGGTTTTGAGAAGATCCAAACTTAATTTAAAACTGAAAAAGATTTTGAAAACAGATTTTTGAAGATTAGAAAATAAAACAAATTTCTTAACTTCGCTGGGAAAATTTAAAATTTTTTTTTTATTTTGAAAAATTAATTTTAAGATAATATTTTAAAAAAATTTGAATAATAAATACCAATTAATCAATTAGTGATTTGGAAAATAATCGACTAAGTTTAAAATATATTTAGAAGTTTTGAAAAGATTCCAAAATAGTTTGAAACATGAAAAGATTTCAAAAAATGTTAAACACAATGTAGATTTTTCAAAATATCGAATACAAAATTTATAAGCTTTTTAAGCATTTTGAAAGGTTTTAGATGAATAAAAAATTTGTATCAAAATTTCTAGAAAAACTAACAATAATTTGTTTTTAATTAATTTTAAAAGAGCATTTAATAAGATTTCCAAAATTTTCAAAGAAGAAGCTAATAAGATAAAAAGATAAGATAATAAAAATAAAATAAAAAAGATAATAAAATTATTATTAGATTCTTGGAAAATTTTAAAATTATTTTTTGTAAACAAATTTTAGAGCAAATACTTAAAAAGATTTTAAACCCAATTTTAATGTATAAATTAATGTTTCTAGCTTAAAAGGACATAATTTGGAAAATTGATACGTTTTTTATTCATTCTTCAATTCGTAGCATTGAAAATGATAGCGTGGATTTCTTTTTTTAAATATTTTAACTGTACAAAGTATAAAAGTTAAAAATGGAAATTTTGCAGTTTAAGGACTTTTAATAAAAAAATTTTCAATTGAAAAGTTTTAAAGCTTTCATTTTATACGTGAAAATACTGAGCGTTTGAATTTAAATTTTTTAAAGCTTCAATTTGAACAGTTTAAAATTCAAAAGTATTCCACTTTAAGTGTTTAAATTTGCGATTCAGTTTTTATAACTTCAAATGAAAAAAAATTCATTTTCAAGAGTTCGAATCTTTTAATTTTAATGACCGTGATCAATTCTTTCTAAAAAAATTAAAATTTAAGAATTTTAAATTAGATTAAAATCAAATTCAAGATCCTATTTAACGTTCAATACTCCAGTCAATGTATAGAATTCCTGAAAATAAAAACAAGAATCCAACAACCAAATTTGGACAACCACCATAAAATGCTCCTATTGTAATTTAAAAAAAAAATATTAAAAAAAAATTATCTTTTTTTCTTCGGACAAAAATAAAGAAGAGAAAAGAAAAATGAGAAGGCAACCAACCAAATCCCCTTCCTTCTTGTTTTTTATTTCTTTCATCTTTTTTATTTTTATTGTAATCAAATCACAACACAAAAACATTCATAATATTTACATTCATAACATTATGAATGTTTTTGTATTGTTATTTGATAATAATAGAAATAAAAAAGACGAAAGAAATCAAAAAAAGAGAAGGAAGGGGATTTGGTTGGTTGCCTTTTCAATTAGTTTTCATTTTTCTCTCCTCTTTTTTATTTTTGTTCGAAGAAAAAAAGGATTTTTTAAAGAAAAAGTTTTTTTTTAATTACAATAGGAGCATTTTATGGTGGTTGTCCAAATTTGGTCGTTGGATTCTTGTTTTTATTTTCAGGAATTCTATACATTCATTCTTTCTCAATTGTTCAATTTTGATTTGCAGTCAAAAAGTGGTTCTTTTTCGACCTAGGATAAGAAATATTAAAAAGATTGCAATGACATAAGTTTAAATGACATATATGGTGTCCAATCGATTGCTATATATTTGAAAAAAAACTTGAAACATAAGGTTATTTTTTTAATAACGATTATTCATTCTTGTCTTTGAATATTCTACCTATCCATTAAAATTTAAACATAGAAGCTTTTTTGTAATAGCGATCATGTAAACATCCTAATTGAAAATTATCTCATTACAATATTCTAAATATTTCTCATCCTAGGTCGAAAAAGAATATTTTTGGCTGCAAAACCTGTAAATTCCTGTAGATTCTTGTAGAAAATTAAAACTACAACAAAATACAACAATGTACAAAAAAATACAAAATTCGTCTCAATAATAGAAAAAATTTGTACTTTCCTGTAATTTTGGTTGTAATTTATTGTATTTATTTGTAGATTCCTGTGAAAACAGTTTTAGTTTTCTGTACTTTTTGGTAAAAATGTTTCCACGAGGGATCAGAAGGATGCTTCCGTGGATGCTTCTTGACACAAATAGAATTCCCTCTTAAATTTAAGGTTAAAAGGAATTCCATTTGTCACAACAAGTTTTTTTTTTTGTAAACATTATCCTATTGCGTCAAACTTCATCTAAGCATGCAGACAAATAATTCTATTTGTGTAAAAAAGATATTCAAATGGTTCAAAACAAAACAGACAAGAGGACGGTGCTTTTGTTTCCAGAGAACTTTTCCTCTTAGTACCGTATGATATTTCAAAACCTTTTAAAATCTTTTGAAATACCTTGGGCCGAATATACATGATGTATACTTGTTCGCTTCTTCGAGAAGCATCGATTGATCTATTCACGAACTTTCGATGACCATTCTTGATTAATCAATAGCGGCTTAGAAAGCTTTTCAAAAATGTTACATTGTTTCTATATGAAGAAAACTTTGGTTTAAATTTGTAATATAACACTACCATAAGATAAAATGTTGTTCATTGTAACAGAACACATCAATTGAAACTTTGCTGGGCTCTCTGATTTTCGATGAGACAGAAACATAAGCTTGACTATATCCATTTTTTTCTTTTGTTAGGGAAAAAGCTACCTCTATCTATGAGGAAGCAAATTCATTTGATACCTATGAGGAAGCAAAATGCTCATAAGGTAAAGTACAACATTTCTACAAGTGTAATTTTTTGTTAAAATATGTACAAATAAATTCACCCATAATAAAAACACTTAGAAAAATGTATTATACCCAGTAATAAAAAATATGTTACCGGATATAATCTTGAACTATCAACTATGGGACAGCAATCTAGATTATTAAAACTACCAATTCTAGATATTAAGAAATAGATATTACGGGATAATATATTGGATTATAAAACCTTACAATCTGAGATGATAAAATCTATAATCCAAGATTTAAAAATCTAATACCCATATTATAATCCTAGTCCATTTAAATAACCTCAAACATATACAATAATTTGTGCAAACGTATTTATAAACCTATACCAAATTTGGATAGACGAGCCCGGAAGTAGAAATGGAAACAAATTTCAATTTTTTGAACACGCAATAAGCAGGGAAGTTGCTATCATAAGACTACAAAAACAAAAGTAAAGGAGGCTAAGTTTCTGCACTTGTACAAGTGGCAGTGATGTGTAATGAAAAGGAATATAAACTTAACCATTTTCTAAATCTAAATCAGGTGTGATCTAGCACTAATAATCAGTTTATAACTTAATTATTACTTGTTACAATGCGAGCGGACGCGTCACGGTGCAACGTACCATCTGAGACTACACTGTTAAAAATGTTTGTAAATTTAATATAGATTTACTATACATTTGTATAGTAAATCTAAAAACTCGGTCCAGGAAATAGTAATTAAGAGGCTGCATAGTAAATTTCATATACATGTATATTGGTCAACTCTTAGAAAAGTCAGGTAAATTCACTTTACACAAATTAAAATTAATGTTGGCAGTAATCGTTAATTCCAAATAATAAAGCATGATATTTTTTTCTAGTTAAACATAAATTATACTGGGTTTTAAGTGGAAAAGTTCAATTAAGCGAATAATTAAGACACCTAACCTAAAAGCAGCGGTTGTTTTGTTAAAATTCTGACATTTACAGTGAATTTTGAAGAAAATCCCACCTATACGTTGCACTTTGATTATAAATATGAATTTAGTCGATGAATTGTAGGTTATTACTTTATTTTTTAATATTTGACAAGATTTGTGTGCATCAAAGAACTTTCAACTTTCACGCGCTCTGTTTTACTATACATGTATATTAATTTTACCAGATGATGGTATATTAAATTTACTACACGTATATGCATATTGCTTCCATTACATTTATAGTAAAATCGCTATAGAAATTTCTAACAGTGTATACACATGCGCCTGTATATTTTAAAATCTGTGATGTTACAATTTATGTCTCCAGATTATAAGAATTTAACATCTGGAGATTGTAGTTGGTAACATCTTCAAATATTAAAAAAATATTATAGATTATACGGCATACGCGCTAATATACTTTTCTATATGGTGTATTATTCTTTAATTCTATTATCCAGTTCATATAATCCATTTCTCTCAGAGTACATACATGCACACACTGTTAGAAAAATCTGTACTAGATTTAGTATACATGTAATGGAAGCAAGAATGCACAACATGAAATTAAATTCAGTATACCAGCGTACAGTAAATTTAGTATATTCATACTGAATTTAGTATACCCATACATGGAATTTAGTATACGCGTGTACTAAATTCAGCATAAATATACTAAATTTACTGTACGCTGCTATACTAAATTTAATTTCATGTTGGGCATTCTTGCTTCCATTACATGTATACTAAATTTAGTACAGATTTTTCTAACAGTGCAGTACTTTGCAGCGGTATTTATTTCGGCTTTTGGTTTTTGGTACTTTTGACCTAGTCAGTAAGGACTTGCACTTAGACCCCTGCGATAGTGAAGCAGCTCATAAGCATAGTGGACCACCCTGTATACATACATGCATACATGAGACGGCCCTACGCGCTTGGATACAGATATATCGGTAAAGAATTTACGAGCGAACGAGCGAGCGGAGAGTGGTCGGGCCAAGACTATCAGCTCGAAGGAGCTGATGAGTTGGAAAGCTCAAAAGCTCAGAAGCTCAGAAGCTCGATGCCACGAAAGTTAAAGCTCTGAACTTGAGCGACTGACTCTCCCGCTGAAGAAAAGGTATAAAACAAAGCATTATAGGTATAAGACTACAAGAATATGTATAGATATACAGCTGGTTGTATTTAGTCTGGACTCTGGGGGCTTCGGCATCATCGGCTTCGGAGCTGACTTGCTGCTAGTCACGGCCTCCGAAAAACCGGTTCTCGTTCGCGAGAACGAATCGTGCTGTGGATGGACGATGCTTCGACCCCGGCCACGGCCTTACGTGTTACGTCTTATGTTTACGGCTATGCTATTCGCGCATGCTATTCTACTGCTCCTTGGCTTCCATTCAAAAACCTCCACATGCACATACGTAATCATGTCAACCCGAACAACAAAAAAAACATGATTTCTAACAAATTATGCCGTTGACTACTCCACATTCCATTTTGGAATTTAAACATTCTTGTATTCGGCATTTCAACCTGAGACTAAAATACATATGCGTACAAAGAAGGGATGTCGCAAGTCAGGGAAAACCGGAAAATCCGGAAAAATTCACGGAATTTTGTTGGTCACAGGGCTCGGAACTATTCAAGCTTAAAAAATAGTAAAATAGTAACCATACTTCTCTCAAAAAAGTAACCAAAAAGTAACAATAATGTGACGAAAAAGTAACCAAAAAGGAAGAATTTTTACCAAAAAACAGGAAGTTTCCATAAAAATTAGGAATCTTCAACAAAAAAATGTATGTTTAAGAAAGTAGTTCAACTTTTAACAAAATGGTTGAATTTTTCTGAGTAAAAAAGATGAATTGTAAACGAAAGATGTAATAGTTGATATAATAACCAAAAAGTCTTTTGATTTAATATAAAAAACAGTAGAATTCATTCAAAAAAGACGATTTTTCAACAAAATAGGTTATTTTTCAACCAAATTGTTTTTGAAATCTCTTAAATTTTTATAAAATATTTTAAATCTTTCTAAAAACTTTGCGAAATCTTCTGAAACCTTTGTAATGTTTGAAATTTGTTCTGGAATCTTTGCGAAATCTCTTGAAATTTTTATGAATCTTTTAAATCTTTCTGAAATATTTGCGAAATCTTTCTAAAATCTTTGCAAATCTTCTAAAATTTTTCTGAAATCTTTTTTAAGCTGTGAAAGGTTTGAAATATTTGTGAATCTTTTAAAATGTTTTGAAGTTTTTGCGTTATCTTTGAAATCTTTGCGAAATTTTCTAAAATATTTTTAAACTTTTATAGAATTTTTGGAAATTTTTCTGAAATTTTCTGAAATTTTTGTGAAATCTGCGAATTTTTCTGAAATTTTTTGAAGTTTTTGTGAAAACTTTTAAATCTTTGTGAAATCTTTAAAAATTTTCTAAAGTCTTTGTAATGTTTGAAATTTTTCTGGAATCTTTGAAAAATATTCTGAAATTTCCTGAAATGTTTTACAATTTTTGAAATATTTGTGAAATCTTGCTAAAATCTTTGAAATTTGTTTGAAACCTTTGAAATTTTTTCTGAAATTTTTGTTTAGAAATGTTTTAAAAATTTTGAAATATTTGCGAAATCTTCTAAAATCTTTGGAAACAAAGTTTTTGTGAAATATTTTAAATCTTTCTGAAATCTTTCTAACACTTTTGAAATTTTTTTTATTTTTCTGAAATCGTTCAGAAATTTTTTGAAGTTCTTATGGATTTTTTTGAAAACTGCGAAATTTTCTGAAATTTTTTGCAACTTATGTGAAATTTTTACGAAATTTTCTAAAATTTTTGTGAAATCTGCGAACTTTTCGGAAATTTGTTGAAGTTTTTGTGAAATCCTTTAAATCTTTGTGAATTTTCAACCAGTAAATATGGATTTTTGACAAAAAATTTATCTTTCAACCAAATAGTTGAATTTTCTACGAAAACAGGAGAATCTTCAACTGAAAAAGACGATTATTCAACAAAATGGATACATTTCTAACAAAAAAGATGAATTTTCAAATAAAATTATGTATTTTTAAACAAAAGGGTGATTTTCAATCAAGAAGATTAATTTTCGACCAAAAAAGACGAATTTTCAAATAAAATGATGAATTTTCAACAACAAAATAAAATGTTTTAACAAAAACTTTTAACTTCAACTTTTAACCGAATTTCAACCAAAGAAGGGTTGATTTTATTTTAATTTATTAATAATTTTAGGTTAATTTTAGGGTATTTTAAAAGATCCCAATGAATTTTAAAAGATTTCAATAATTTCAAGGGATTTTAAAGAATTTTCAAGATTTTAAGGTATTTTTAAAAATTCCACAGAATTCTGAAGAGATTTGAACAATTTCAAGGGATTTTGAATGCTTTCAAAGGATTTTAAATATCATACTCTATTTTTAATACATTTTCATAATTTGAATGGATTTCAAAGGATTTAAAAATTTTTAGGATATTTAAAAAAATTCCAAGGTTTTTTTCCAGATCATTAAAAAGTTTCAAGCGATTTCAAAATATTTCAAAGGACTAAAATATTTTAGGATATTTTAAAAGATTCCAAGCAATTTAAAAAGATTTCAATAATTTCAAGTGTTTTTAAAGAATTTTCAAGATTTTGAGGTATCTTTAAAAATTCCTTGGATTTTTAAAGAGTTTAAACACACTCAAGGACTTTTAAATGATTTTAAAGGATTTTAAATATCATACTCTATTTTTATTAGATTTCAATCATTTTAATGAATTTCAAAGGATTTAAAAAATATTAGCGATTTTTAAAAATTTCAAGGAATTTCCAAGATCTTTCAAAAGTTTCAAAGGATTTCAAAATATTTCAAAGGATTTAAAATAATGTAGGGTATTTGTTAAAAAAAATTCAAGGGGTTTCAACAGATTTCAAAAGATTCTAAATATTTTAGGGTATTTTAGAATATTCTAAAGAATTTGTAAAAAATTTAAATAATTTGAAGGGATTCCAAAGAATATTAAGACTTTTAAAAAGTTTCAAGCGAATTCTAAAGATTTCGAAGGATTTAAACTATTTTATTGTATTTTAAAAGATGCATAGGAAGTTTTAATAAATTTCAATAATTTGAAGGGATTCCAAAGAATTTTAAGATTTTAGGATACTTTTACAAACTCCAAGGAATTTTCAAGACCTTTAAAATATTCCAGAAAAAAATTCCAGTTTTTGGTTTTATCAAAAACGTTGAATTATCAAGGCAAAAAGTGGAATTTTCTACAAAACAGTTCAGTGTTTAAATCAAAAATATGAATTGTTAATTCAAAAAGTTAATTTAAAAAAAAAATTTAACTATAACGATGACTTAAATCTCAAACAACTATTTTTTCCGTGTATAATGGCGAATGATGAAATTGTAATAGAAATGAATAAATAAGCGCTGAGAAGAATGCAAATTAACTCGACAAAGTCTTTTGTCGATACATGACAATAGCTGTTTGCCCTGCACATTTTAATTCAAGAGTGAATGCAATAAGTTTCTTTATGTGAATGAAATAATCATTTTAACAAATTGAAAAAATTAGATTAAAAAAAAAAAAAAAAAAAACGAATCCTCAACCAATCAGTTGAATTTTTAACCAAAAGGATGAATTTTCAATCAAGAAGATTATTTTTCTACAAAAAAAAAGACGAATTGTCAACAAAGAAAAACGAATTTTCAACAAAAAGTGGAAGAATCAAATTTTCAGTTGCAAAAATTTGAGTTTTTAACCAAAAGGATGAATTTTCAATCAAGAAGATTCATTTTCTGCGAAAATAATAAAAAGGAATTTTCAACAAAATACATGAATTTTTAACCAAAAATGGAAAAGACAAATTTTCAGTTAAAAAAAATCAGATTTCGACACAAAAAAAAACGAATTTTTAACAAAATACATGAATTTTGAACAAAAAAGGGAAGAATCAAATTTTCAGTTGACCGAATTAGTTTAAAACAGAAAGGAATCATCAACCAATCAGTTGAGTTTTTAACCAAAAGGATGCATTTTCAATCAGAAGATTAATTTTCTCCAAAAAAAAAAAAAAAAACGAATTTTCGACAAAATACATGAATTTTTAACAAAAAATGGACGACGAATTTTCAGTTCAAAACATCAGATTTCGACAAAGAAAAACGAATTTTCAACAAAAAGTGGAAGAATCAAATTTTC